>BCHH01000004.1:2958777-3093523 GCA_001599595.1 Beverwykella pulmonaria
ACCTGGCGCAGGTCCCGCACCTGATATCCTACCCGCGATGCGAGCAGGAGCTTGCTGGCGTAGTGTATATTGCCCCAGTCCACTGGGAACTCAACACTGTTGTTCTGGCCCACTTTGCGGGGGAAGGCCTTTGAGAGCGACTTGGCCGGAGCCTTAGGCGTTAAGGGCGTTGGGCCCGACGAAACAATGGAGGAGGATATAGAGGGCGTCGGCGAGGTCGCCCTTGCCTTCTCGAAACGGCGGGACGACGCAAAGTGGGTGGTCGAGGCTTGAGTACTGGGGCCGGCTGACGACGACGACGACGACGACGACGTTGGGTGGCGAGGCATACGATTCTGGGACGTCAAGAAGGACCTTATATTGAAGGGTGTCGGGCTGTGACCAGGGGAGAGAGTTGAGTTTATTATGGAGATTTGACGAATCCGGCATCAAATCTCCACAGCTTATCACCGGCGCCCTTGGCAGGTCTCATCTCCAGCCTCAACACCAATAAAAAGTCTGTATAGGGCAGTTACTGCAGTAACTACAGCCTCATCCATCAGTCGGTTACGGAGGGGGGTCCCCTTACTGACCGACTGCCCAGGAATCCGACTGTTAGTAACAGTAACTAACAGTCGGACCGACTATTGGGAACGATGCTGAGCACTTGTGGGCCACGTGAAGGAATGTATTCTCGTTCCATTTCGAGAATATAAGCGACGAGTAAGCTTGGCCAAGAATAACATAATATATGATACCTAGACCGTTATAATGCAGACGAATAATTAAAAAATAATTAAATCTTACATATTATATTATCTAGGAAGAGGAGTATAATTAATTGCGACTTTTCCACCGTCCTGGTCGTAGTATCATGTCAGCCTTAATATTTTTAATAAGGTTGTGCGGCTAATTTGATCACTTTAACTTGATAAGTGCAAGCCGACGCATTGGGCGACAAACAGCAAAGATGTAAGAAGGCCGCGGCCGGCCTCGCAAGCAAACGCAAGACTTGGTAGCCAGCCCTATAATTTAGCGACATCGCCTGCCCTGGCTTCAGAATAATTGTTTATTTTAGCGAGAATAATTAACGTTAGGCACGAGCAAGCTTAATTTATCCCCAAGTCAAATTATACAAACTTCATTGGTCGATATCAATAGGGGTGCCGATTCCTGGGAATAGAGTTTTAAATGTTACTTGGTTGGGGGATTCTAAAGTAGGCAATGCCCTAGGGTATCTTACCATGTACCCGCAGTAGGGAGGAAGGGGAGAGAATTTATTCGTACATTTCCCCTAAACTAATAACAGAATCTTTATTCGATTAACTTTATTTGATTGATCGCTTCTAAATTTTTGTTGTGCTATAGTAGTTCAACTTTTGGTGTACGCGAACAGGCTAAAGCAATGCCGGCGGATTAGGTATTGTGGTTCGCCTACATGGGGGTATCTCGGACATTGTCTGTGGTGAGTTTTTGATGCACGTCAGCTTACACAGGTATTTTCTTTCCAACTCATATAGTATCAGTTGGGAAAGTTAAATAGCCACTGCTGGTAATTTTGAAAACCTCCGGGACGTAGGAAAAACCTATCTTTTTACGTCAAGGAATTTAGAGCCTCAACATGCGTTTGATTTGGTTATTGACAGTGACAAGACTCCTCAAGGAGCTGCCATGGGCTCATGCTACGCACAGCACTCCCTCATACTCCAATAAATGCACCAGAACCTCGAACATTCCAACAGACAGGCAGTCTTGGGGCGAGTTCAATATCTCTACCAACTACTACGATGTTACTCCTGAAACGGGATGCACCGTCGAGGTACCTGCTCAATACTATATTGTATTACAAACGCCTGACGATTTGAAATAGTTTTGGTTTGATCTCGTTAAAACGAGAATGGCACCAGATGGTGTTATGAGAGACATGTATACAATCAATGGATCGTACCCAGGTCCCACCATCATAGCAAACTGGGGTGACACGATTGGTCAGTTCAGGTTCATTTGTTGTTTCGAGGTTGATATTGACAGCGAACAGTGGTTCATTTTCGCAACATGCTTGAAAAGGCAGGCACTGGCTTGCATTTTCATGGTGTGAGGCAGCTCAATACCAATGATATGGATGGCGTCCCGTCCGTTACTCAATGCCCCGTCCAGCCGGGCAGAAGCATTACATATAAGTGGAGAGCAACACAGTATGGCAAGTATCCATTAGTAGCCATCTTTCTTGTAGGTAGTCGTCTTGCTAACAAGACCGCGAATGACAGGTCATAGCTGGTATCATTCCCACTATGAACTGCAAGGTAAGCCTGTTAATCTGTCAATGATCCAGAGAAGTAACTAATATCTCCATTCTCAACAGCTTGGCAGGGTGTAGCAGGAGGAATCATCATCAACGGTCCTTCAACCTCCAACTATACTCACGACCTTGGAGTTCTTTTCCTAGCCGACTGGACTCACAGGGATGTAGATTTAATCTATGAACTCAAAGAGCGCAATCCACTTTCCGTCCAATTGGAAAATGGCCTCATTAACGGTACCAATACCTACAACTCCTCTGGCTCTCGCTTCCAAACCATATTCTCGCCTGGCGAGTCCTACCGCCTCCGTCTCGTCAACAATGCAATCGAGACTATGTGGGGTTTCATGATTGACAACCACATTTTAACCGTTATAGCTATTGATTTCGTCCCTATCGTGCCCTACCGGACGAAATCTCTCAGTCTTACCATCGGCCAACGGTACGATGTTGTCGTGGAAGCCGATGCCATTCCGGGAGACTATTGGATCCGTGCTATTCCATTGGCGAGATGCAGTGCTCTTTACATCCAGGATAGCACCAAGGGAATCCTGAGGTATGAAGCTGATAGTACTGCGATCCCTCAGAGTATTGGGTACACGGATTACAAGCCGAATTGTACGGATGAAGATCTCTCAAATCTGGTACCGTATCTAAAGATTGATGTTGGTGATAGCAATGTTGTCCAGGATACTCTAAATTTGGCAGTTCTGAACACTACAGAGAAGGGCCTTTTCAAATGGTTTATAAATGGGAATACATACAATGTGAGTATTTTGTTGTATCCAAACCTTGACCTCGAATTTATGCTCACTTCCAAAAAGTCGAAATGGGAAAATCCTACACTTTTCAAACTGATAAACAACGACACCTCCTTATCCATACAACCAAACACCATCCAGCTCAACAGTACGAATCAGTGGGCCTACGTTATCATACAGTTTGCGCCCGATCAACTAATATTTGAGCATCCCATTCACTTGCATGGCCATGATTTCCACATCCTCGCTCAGGGCCCTGGAATGTTCAATACCTCCCAAATTCTCAACTTGAAAAATCCTACAAGAAGGGACGTTGCTATGCTACCCCGCGCGGGTCATCTAGTTATTGCATTCCCGGCTGATAATCCGGGAGCGTGGTTGTTGCATTGCCATAATGGCTTTCACCAGGGAGAGGGGCTTGACTTGCAGGTGCTGGAGAGGATGGATGAGGTTGGGGAGCTTATTGATAAAGAGACTGTGAGAGCTAATTGTGAGGCTTGGGGGGAGTATTCGAAGAGTGCCAATGTGTTTCAGACTGATCATGCAATTTGAGAAATTAAGGAGGAAACGAGAGAGAGATGTCGGGAATATTGTGTTGTGCTTGTGATGGTATGATGTGGGTCGCCAATTCCAGAGGGGAAGAATGAGGAGAAGGGTGACTAGCAGGAGAGAGAAGTCAAAGAAAGGAAGATATCAAAAGTTATGTTCAATTTGATTGAGCCAGGCTAGATAACTTGACCAAGAGGCTCAAGGGAAACAATACCTTGGAACTGATGGCCAGGACCAGCCTCACCTATGCAGTTGCCTGTTCCTCTTTCCCCATGCGCCCTATTGCTCTTCTGAATGCATTTATCATCCCATTCGTACATTATATCACTATTGCGAAACGATCCTGTAAAGATTACTCCATCCTTAATCAGAAAAAGAGCGGTTTCGGAGGTCTCGAGCCAGCGGCTTTAACTCTTCAATAATGCCGCAAACTGCGCGATGATGTTCTCAAATCGATTTTTGTCCATATCCCCCACTTTGTTCCGAGCAATTTGCGTATAGGTCCCGGCATACCAATCTCGGAGGCAACTTACCGCTGTTGTTGGTCTTATCTGCTTTTTGGCTTTCGGGTTATTGTTCCCATCATCATGACCATATCGAATGCACATCCATATAAAGACGTACAGTAATGACTCAAGATCATGGCGATAAGTGTGACTCTTACCTTCGAGAACCTCGACTGCCATGAACTGCATCATGCCAGTTCGATGGCTGGCCCCACTCAAGACGCTGTCCAACTTCGTCGCTAAGCCCAGTTCCATCAATCTTCCCTTCGGAATCCCTTCAGTGGCAGATTCATGCCACTCTTTCTCACTTCAAGGGGCTGGGGAAGGTTGTACCAGTGGTGGACTTGGCTTTGATAGCATTCTTGTAAGGGTTTTCTGATGGGGGATAATGATCATATGGCGACTGCGTTGTTCTAGGACAGATCAAGTCAGAGCAGCTTATAAGCCGTCCGAACATGATCAACTAACTACATCAGGACAAGCCGAAACCGTATCAATTCTTTAGCATTGCTTTCTTTTTCTTTTCACTATGATAGATCATATTTTCAATAATAAACGCCAGGAACGGAGGTGTTGCGCAAGTTAAAGCCTAATCTGCATTTCAAGGCAGCCTAGCAAGATGACACAGTATATCAAAGAAACTATAGTTAAAAACTGAACCCCTGCGTAGCTGAATTAAGACATAGAAGTGATTCAAAACAATATTCGTGCATCTATAAAGAGGTATTAGAACTTACATTACCATATCAACGCATGGATCACCCTAAAGAGTTGTTGTGGGTCTAAAGAATCCCGAGAGGCGCGCCGATGCGCTACGGTAATGCCAAAGTATACCGGTATGCAGCCACATGCCTTATCTTAGCGTGGGATTTTCCGTTCGATTTCGATCTTCAACACATAAGCCCGACTCTGAATAATAAACCCGATCAGCTCATTGGTGTTAGCTTGTAGGACAGAGCCCCAAAGCTGGCTCCAAGCCGTTCAGAGTCAGACTAGTTGACTCTAAACGTCTAGAACTCACTGCTAAGGAAGCAGAAGGAATTAATTGCTTGCGAAAATAACATTTACCTATGACCTCCTTATTTGATGAGGAGGTCAAATAAGGAGCAAACCGTTTGGTGGGGCAAGAAGGCTTATTAAAGCCTTTCTTACCACGTCGCACTTTCTCCAATGAAGTCATGAGGCGATGGACGAAAGTATCTGATCTATAGTCCCACTGGACAGTTGGAACTGCTTGTGTATCTTCATTTCTGCTCTTCTCCCTAGAGAAGAGAATTGTTCGGAGACGATTCGAGAATTTCATCCCAGCTTGCATATAAATGAAACTGAAAGTGCAGCAAATTGAAACGCGGCGCTCCAGACGTTCGAGTGCCACTCGCACTCGGTGGCCTTCTCACCTGACGGCAAGCAGGTCATGTCTGAGTCTAGGGATCGGAAGGTAGTATAGCTCTAGGACGCCCCGACAGGCGCGTCGGTACAGATGCTCGAGGCCACTCGCACTCCTTCAGCTCTAAGAAGCGAAACTCGTCGCGAGTTAGGTGCCAGACCAAATTAGGAAGGTGTATGTGACTGTTGTAAGGGGCTGGGTGCTCAAGGAGCCAATATAGTGCCAGAAGAATACTTATGAATTTGATGCAGAGTCTCGGAGGTTTGGAACCTCAGCTATATACATGGAATGTGCTTAGTCACCCCAACCTGAGGTTCTGAGGTTCCCCAACCAATTGTTCCTAAGGTCTGTGGCCTCTTACATCTTAGAGGTTTAGAACCTTGGCTATATACGTGAAATATGCTTAGTCACCCCAACCCAAGGTTCTAAGGTTCACCAACTAAGTATTCCTAAGGTCTGTAGCCTCTTACATACCCTCCTGCTCTCCTAAAGCGGAGTTAATAGGCTTAAACTGTGGACTAAGGCGCTAATGCTCGCAACAAGGATTGTAGTATCATCTGTTCTGCGCGCATTCTAAGGTATCCCTAAGTAGCAGCTAAAAAACCTTATTAAATCCTTAGATGTCTACACTTGTGTAAGCAGGCTATGTCACGTGTATATGCCACTGACTAATCAGTCCGTCATATATATATCATCTGTACATCTCACACACATCTCACACACATATACATACACACAGACATACAATACATCGGCAAAATGTAAATTAGCATCTGGTTACTGTGGTTAACCATGGTTAACCATGGTTAGCTAGGTTAGTGAGATTTGGTGGTTAGTGAGATTACGAGAGCCTCATTTGGCGGGTCGCGATTACCGTGATTAGCTATGGTTACCAGGAGCAATCTATACTAGTATCTAGTTACCCTGATTACTTAGGTTAACTTTACTTATTATTATAGTTTTAGGACTTCGTGTCACAAATATATATATGTTGTTCTATACACATGTTCCTTTTTGTTGTCATGGCGTTGTGGTGTAGTGCAACGTCTTGACACCTCAGTCCCTGCCACGCTCATGCTACAAGCCTTCCACGCCAATATGCCACCTAATGCCCTCAATGTTGTCCAAATACTCCTAATAGTCTCAACGTCTGCCATAACCGCCGTACCACTATTATGCCTGCTGTTCAACGCTGCCATTTGTCACCGCCCAAGTCGCCTAGAATTAATGTCCTGGAAATTCCTGTCCGTTCAAGTTTACTGTGTGATGCCTCATGCTGTGTACATTAGCTGTGTTATACTCTTGCTTACAGTACAATAGGTCGTACAATAGGTCTCCTTAACTTACGTGCTCTACAATTGCTGTGTCTAGAACCTAAGTATRCTCCTGTTGCGCGCCTGCCTGTTAGTGTTGCTACAAGAGGCTATTAGTAGTCTGTGATTAGGGCTTAATCAGCTATTGAAGGCTAGAGATACAATCTCAGGTACAATATTACAAGACGTTGCGGAAGGAGCTCAACCAGAGGTCCTACGTGTTCAATAAGTACTCAGTATGGTTTGTGCGTTAGGGGTCTGGTTCGTGCGTTAGGGGTCTGATTCGTGCGTCAGGGGTCTGATTCGTGCGTCAGGGGTCTGATTCGTGCGTCAGGTGTCTGATTCGTGTACATTCCAGGTTAGGTTAGTTGCCGAGCTTGTTGTTCGGAGGGTACAGTACAWGGTTTGTACGATTTGTATGGTTTGCATGGTTTGTCTGGTAACCTGTGGTTAACCATGGTTAGTACATGGTTTGGAAAATTTAACCGAATTCCCGATGTACACATCTTCATACTCTCTCCTCCGCACTCCAGCTTACAACTTGCTTTGTACTTTCAAGGCTTAGCGTTGTACTGCAACTCTATCCTAAGGTTCTATCACCTAGTGTTGTGACTTGGAGTTTCTGGCCAGGTTTAGCGCTGCTTTTACTTTGTTGTTGTCTGCTTACCTAGAAACCTGCGCTCCTGTTATGCGTATATATGCTATTCCATGCACAGATCACCTATCAGGTTCACTGCACCTTTTTGGTAGTTCATGGCGGAGTGGTATAGAGCTTTGCTCGTGACACACGCCGTG
Source organism: Beverwykella pulmonaria (assembly GCA_001599595.1). Taxonomy (NCBI): domain Eukaryota; kingdom Fungi; phylum Ascomycota; class Dothideomycetes; order Pleosporales; family Melanommataceae; genus Beverwykella; species Beverwykella pulmonaria. Next base: position 2,966,367 of record BCHH01000004.1, read on the forward strand.
TGGACTTTACAATGGGGGTTCTCTGCTAAGGTCCAGTTGCGGGTTGGCACCTGTTATTTTTGGCGGGAGCAGAATTAGGCTGCGGGGCTATTAGTATGGAGAGAGAAGCAGTGCGGCGCTAGATATACGATGACAGGATCAAAGGATGGATGCAGGAGTGTCGGCGCGAAGTTGAATGGAGAAACGGTTAGCTGGCGAGAAGGTTTGACGCTCCGGGCTCGGCGCTAGTATGGTGGACTGTTGTTGGGTTTCGTGCATTTGAAAATCGATTTACTTCTGCCACCCACAGCACTACCAGCAAGCGTTCAAATCAAGTCGTTAAATAGTCAATTAAAATTTAAGATTAAGCGCATAGTTATGAATATCCAACGACTCAATTTTTATACTTGCTGGTGGTGCTGTAGGGTGATAAAAATAAGTTGATTTTCCGAATGCTGCTGCTTGCTGTACTGCAGGTCAATGAAGAGAGTGATTTTTGGTGGTTGACAAACTTAATAAACCGACTTTTAGCCAAGTCCTACATGAAGGACACAAAAGCACTACTTATGACTACCCTACCCACAGTACAGCTAATAGTTGTTCAAATTATGCCATAAAATAAGATAATTGTAGCTAGAATCAAGAGCTTTCTAATAACCATTATTTGATATAATTTGGACAGCTAGTCACTGTGTTGTGGGTGGCTGAAAATGGGGACTTTTGGTTTTCAAAATCAGAAATAATTGTTGGACGAAACCTAGTGAGGGGCAGGTGGCAGTTGGAAACGAGCCGAGGGGGCGCTAATCAAACCACGCTACCCGTATACGGCAACAGCATGGCCGTATACAATCCAGTCTGTGTAGTCATATAAACAAGCAGGGCGGGAATCGCCCATCTGGCTCTAACCAAAGGAGTGAGGAAGGCGAATGCCACGGATGCCACAAGGCAGTATTCTTGCTGGCCGGGGACATGAGATACAAAGTATACCATATTCACAAAGTTGCAAACAGACGCTGGTTGCCCATTGGGTGCTGTAGGCCTTTTATCTACTATGAACACATTTCTGGGGCTTTCACAGGTCACAGCTGACATTGAAGTCTGCCTTGCCCAAAGCAGTGCTCTATGTATTAATCAAATTGTGGTGCTTTCAATCCGTAGTCAGGCAACAGCATTACGGGTGGACTAGTGGTGTGAGGTGAACAGGGCAGAAGACCCTAAAAGTATTAGGGAGACAATCATGCAAGGATCCTACAGAGACTAGCCGGCGCTATGCGACGAGCAGCCCAGTAGAATCTGCAGAAATGATTACGAATATAATTCTGGGCGCACACGATGTTCCATCGCTCAGTACATCTTCAAGATCCTTCTGCTATCAAATCCAGCCACCTCATCACATCCGATCCTAGCTCTTCCTTGAATCCATGCCTAATACACTCCTCTTATCTCCAGATGACGTCCACGCATGAAGTTGCCCCATTCCTATATGAATCTCAAGCCACTCACACGGCCATGGCAGCGCCATGTTTGGGAATTGAGTGTGATTGTTCTACTCGCTGTCAGCACCTGTAAGGGTTTAGATCCACCGGATGAACGGCACGACTACATGCGCTAAACTACTGAGCCAAAAGGCATGCACAAGTTGAATCAGCACGATTCAGCTTGCGTAGTCGGTATTTATGCATGTAACAAACTCTTGCGCCATTGCGCCACACTCAAGCCCACACGTGGGCACATGAATGGGATCTATCCCATCACAGAACCCACTGTGCTTAGCTCTCGTGTTAGCGGCTCTGTGTCTCCTCATTACGTAAAATTCATCCTTTATTACCGACAGCTATTGCAGTACGACTCTAGTGCTAGTCCATAGCACGGCCTATGTGGAGTATGCTCCAGGCGTCAGGGAAGGCCTTGATTAATAGTCTTGTGAGTGCGCTCTAGGCGTAAGCAACAACTTAGTTCTCATGCTCTCTCGTGCCTGTTCCGCCTATCGCACCTTTACAACAGTCCACAAACTTATGCCCTACTACGGGATAGGACGGGACTGGAATTCTCATCCTACTTCCATTCTATTGGGAATCCTAAACATCTCTCTTGCCTACAATAGGATCGCATGAAGCTCAAGCTAAAAGCCCGAAGGATGGGATTCCTATTTTACATTGATTTTTGCGGTGCTTTTAAACAATTACTGCATAAAAGCTAAAATCCTACAGGTATGAGATAAATCGAAAAATCCTGCAGGTACGAGGCGAATCGAAAAATCCTAAGGATACGAGATGGATCGAAAATCCTTCTGATATGAGATGAATTGAAGAATCCTGCAAGTATGAGACAACCTGAAAAATCCTGCTGGTATGAGATAAATCAAAAAATGGGTTATAGGGATCTCTTCATCTGATGTCCAACTTCAAAGCAAAGAAATATAAGAGTCTCCTTCCCTTCGAGCATTCCGCGAAACCGCTGTCAGCTCCAACATCTCATATTTCATCAATTCACTGTACACAGCCAATATGCAATTCAAGTCCATCTTCCTCACTATTCTCGCCGGCGCCGCCGTGAGCAACGCGGTTATCGTTGATCTCTTCGCTGATACCGATTGTAATACCCCAGCGGGTAACCGCAACGTATTCGACAACTCCTGTGCCCTGCTGGGAGGATTCCAGTCCTTCAGGATTACGGGCTCAGGAGGCTCTGGCCAGCAGCTTTCGGCTTACAGCCGCAACGCCTGTGCTGGTGCAGTGACCGCTTGCGTTCCGGTCGCGGCTACTGGAAGCTGCGTGCGCGCGACCAACGACAATGGTGGCAGCAACGCTATGAGCTCCAGCCCGGTTTGCGGTGCTGTTTAAGTGGTATGTTCTAGAAGATCTCAAATACCATAACTTGCTGATTTGCTAGAAGCTGAGATATCACCATTGCCCTTGTTTCCTGTTTTCCGAGATGAACCTTTACTTTTGGCGGGTGCATTGGCAAATGCTTGGAAAAGACTGCAGCTGGAAGGAGCATTGAACAAGACATCTTACATTCCTTTGTACTTACATAAAAACAACTGTCGTTTCCGCTCAATGATTGAACTTGTTAGTGCGTTGTCTTTGCTGAACATTGCCCGATGCTTGCTTGACATCTTCCTACCTAATCTAGAAACGAAGCTCTTGCTATCTCGTCCACGGTGCCGTGAAGTTCAGCTACGTGGATTGCGTGTGAAAGGTACGTCGTTTATATTTCCTTTTCCTTATGTCCGCCCTACGGTACTAGCTCCTCAAACTAACCTGTTGCCGTGCCCACGCACGTCGCCAGATCATCATGTCCGTCCAGCCACTATGAAAAAGCTATGTGAACTAGTCGGTACATATTGAACAATCTGACCCTTTTAACTCTCATACCGCCTGTTGGCGCTCTATACTGAATGCCATGTACCACACCGAGCAACCCTAGATTACGTTAATCTACCCCGGGCCAGGCCTGAGTCATCTTAAAGACTGCTAGACGGAGTCGGGCAGCCCTAGACGATATGGACTCGTCATGGACGTTGCCTAACAAAAAATTAAAGCATTATAGATAGTAATACATAGCTCTAGACTAAGCTAGACTGTCGTAATTAAGGGAGATTAGGCACTGTCTACAAACGGAGGAACTAGACCCGTCTTGATCGACAAAGGATCATCTCAGTGTAGCGGAGATGTTTGATAGCAGCGAGCAGCACTTGGAAGATGGTAATAAAGTAGATTGAAATCTGTCTTGTTCTTGCTCTGCAGGATTCTTTTTTTCTATCTCCTCCCTTCAGAGATACGGCGCTAAACTGTCGTGGCGCTTGCGTTGTGGTGTAACGATTCGAACAATCATTCCATCACGTGACTGAACCGCTCCCTACCCAACCCCGATACAGGTCCTGTTCCGATCCGAACCTGTAGTACCTCGGTTCCCGACCTGTCCCCTGCCCAACTCCGATACAGGTCCTGTTCCAATCCGAACCTGTAATACCTCGGCTTAGCTATCTCTCTTACTGTATATAAGCCAGTCTTCTCGTTAGTTAGATCAGGTAGCTTTTAAATATCCTTTCGTACCCGGCCTATAGGTGTCAATTCCATCTTGGGTATTTGTTATCACTCGTGCACTCCCATATGCCTCAGTGGTGATTCGCACCCGAATCCGATAGTTCTGATATCCTGCGCTGTTACAGTTAGGATTAAGGGCACAAATGTAAGGCCGGTTTTTGCCTGTACATGTTGTAAGGCTGGTACCGGGCCTGTACGGAGGTAGTTTGGCTGAGATGTCATGTGATTTAACCTATTAGTGTTCCCCCGCTGCCAATGTGGCTTGGCAGCGATTCGTCTCTCCTACAATACACTCCTATCTACCCCAAACCCTTACTCTTAACCCTATTTAGTTCGAGACAACCCATCTGCATTATATTCAAATCGCTCGCACGCCATATACAGTTTTGATTAACCTCTAATAGTCCGTATAGGGCCAAAGCAAATTGCTCAGGCGACACCTAGCAAGACAGGGGACCAGCTATCTGCCGTGAGGCAAGTTGACCCTCTACCTACAAATCTACGAGCTCGGCACCATGATTCGATCCACATCAGGACCCCACCCCGTTCCACTCGCCGCAATCTTCACCGTATTCGTCCCCGCCTTTAAATCAACATGCACACTCGAAGAATCTGGATCTGTCCCCCCACTCGGCAAAAAGGCAATTGTCTGAGCTTTCCCCCCATTCACACTCACTTCTGAAAACCTTTGCACTTTATCTCCATTCAAATATTTGATCCTAATAGTCGTCCTTGTTGTCGCAGAACTACTCACAGTGGCGAAGTTTGCAGACCCAGTCGCGGAGCCGCCGATGTAACCCGCTGCGTTCTTGCCAGAGCACCCGGTGCAAGAGACGGTTTTTGCGCCACCGCTGAGCTCCGCCGTCTCACCTTCGTAGCTGGTCTCGCTGGGGCCTGAGGATGCTGATCCGGAGGCGACGTTAGGAACCCAGTTTATGCTGTTCTTCATTGTTGCAGTTGTGCCTGAGAGGGTGAGCGGGAGCCAGACGTATGTCGAGCGCATCAGGTTGCTGCTGACCCAGCGGTCGCCCATATAGATTGCGTTATCTCCAAGTGGGAGGATAAAGTTTGTCTGTGAAGTGTACGTCTTGGAGCCAGAGTCCGCGAATCCTTTCCATGCTGACCATGGTCCACTGATCTTGGTTGCTGTGCTGTAGACGTTGTCGTTGGGATCCCAGCCGGTTAGTTTTGAGCCGAACATAAAGTACACTCCATTTTTCTTGATCATGGCTGGTGCTTCGATGGACTCTTTCCAGAGGTAGGTTGAAGATGCGACCTTGAGGTAGTCCGCAGAGAGGAGGTCGATGCGGAGGCCGTTTTTGCGCTGCACATCCATCATCAGCCCCAATACTCAAAATCTCGATGAAGAGGGAAGAAGGTGGTGGGTCTCACATCCTCAGTAAGCAAATATGCCTTCTCATCGTCATCAACAAAAACCCCCATATCCCTGCTCTCGAATCCTAACGGTTTCACACTGCCCACGTAATTATACTTGCCACACACTGAATCCCCTGTCGCAACGCCGGCCTTCGCCTCCCCATAATTGGAGCTATCGATATGCATCCACAGCACATACTTCTTTGTCGACTTATTGTACACGACTTTCGGCCGCTCGATGACGCGGCTGGGGCCCAGGTCGCCAGAGCCGGTGCGCGAAAGGAGTGCCCCCACGTATGTCCATTCTACGAGGTTGGTCGACGAATAGCAGTTTATGTTTTGGAAAGAGGAGCCATCCGTCTTGTCTTCACCAACCCAATAGTATGTGGAGTCGACTTTTAGGACGCCACCGCCGTGGGCTTGGATGTGCTTGCCTGTGTTGGTCTAGGTTGGAGTCAGGTGATGGGATAAGGATCCTGCTAGCGAAGATATAAAAAGACGCGAGGAAGAGTATTGGAATACGCAATGAGAGAATAAAATGCGAAAAATCGAGCGTGAAAGAGGAGTTCTTCCAAGAGTCGACGACTCACCGCAGTCCACGTTCCTCCCGGCACAATCTGAAGTGTCGCATCCACTACCAAAGCCAGTAGCCCGACTAATGCGAAGTCTCCGAAGAATCGCATTGTGAGATCAAGTAACACCAATGTTTCCAAACAGACGCGACAGGCTGAACCCGGTTCTTAAGAAAAAAAAAACCTCACCCATGCCCCACGGAAGAATTAAACCCACCTCTCTACCCGGCAACGGACTGGTGGGTGTTCGACCACGTTTACTTGGATGGAAGATAAACAGCATGTCACGAGTAGATGTGACAGCACAAGGATCATATAGTGCTTGACAAGGGAATTTGCGGGGATTTGCCATAAGCGATTTAATACCTGGCGCTCTACGTAATGATGTATTCCTTGGTTGGTCCAATCTATGTAATTCTAAGTTTGGAAATGCGCCGGTTCCCGATGCACGGTTGTGGTGTTAAAGCACGGCTGTGGCTGTACTGTGGCTGCTCTCCACTTTTCCTGGATGGGTCTAGTGCTCGACCAGGCTTGAACAACGACCCATCAACCCTCATCCGCATTCTTTCTGGACATTGACGTTTCGCAAATCGGAATTCGGAGATAATGAGTGTCATCAAGCATTACGGAACTGCAGATCTCTACGATCCTGAACGCCCTCTGGGAGAACCGTCTTCCAACCCGAAAATCGATGGCGTCGCGCTAGGCAGAAACGTGAGGGCTTGGATGCGCAATCGTTTGAGGAGCAAGACTCAGAACAACGAGACTCTCAAGGTATAAATCTACTTATTCCGCGCTCTTCTTCTAATTCTTATATTTGAACAGGACTTCCATACCAGACTCGTCGAAGCCTCAGAGCAAACAACCTCGTCCAATTCTGAATCCACGGAATCCACATCATCGCCACAGCACATCGCTAATCCCAAAACCAAGGCCAGTTTCTACAGCCTCCCTGGCGAAATTAGAAATACGATTTACCACCACCTTCTCTTCCCATTACACGCCTCGCTTCTCGCTTTCTATCTCTCCCAACCCCGGCACGTCTTCCGCACACTACTTCGCTCCCCCATCTTTCGAGTATCCCGACGCATCCGCGCAGAAGCTCTCTCTTTCCTCGCTGCCACAAAGGACTTTCGACTCCCGGGCGTGCGAACTGCGACTACCTTCTTCAAGTACATTGGCCCTGTTGGTCGCGCGAATGTGACAAGTATGACGATTGCGTTTCTCAGTAGCGATGATGTGAATTTAGCGGGCGGTAAGGAATTGCTTAGATTACTACGGGAGGTTCGAGGCGAGGGAAAAAGGACATTCAAGATCGCGGTGCAGGGCAATGTCAAGTTGGAAGAGGGGGCAGGGAAGTTTTTTGACGGTGTGCGGGAAGCGTTGGGAGACGGGTGCGAGGAAATGCAGGTCCAGTGGTGTGTGATGGAAAATGGGGTTATTGATATGGAAAATGTGGAAGTTAAGAGATTGGTGGAGCGGATGGAGCACGCGTTTGGGAAGGAGAACAGGGTTGAGGGGAGTATGTGGCAGCTGGTTTCTGCCCAAAGTCTTTAATGAATTTATTGTTTCAATTTTGAGGCCCATTACATGGCATCCACCTGCAGAGCTCCAAGTCCTGTTCTCGCCTCCGCTGTTCTCCTTCACTCCCTATGTATCCCCCGGCTCCCCCCATTCCCGTCCCCTCTCCTCCATCATCCTGCCCCTCCAAAGCGATTCTCGCTCCTTCACAAATAAATCCTCACCCCCGCCCTTTTTCTCACCCTCCTGTCTCAGCACCCAGCCACCAGCACCAAGGAACAGATTCGGTGGCTCGTGATCCCTCCACAGCTCTAGCGTCTCGAAATTCTCCCGCCGCAGAGACGGCTCCACACGCGAAGAAACAGGCAATTGGACACCACCGACAATCGGTGGGTAAACGCGTGCGGGGAGGCGGAAGAGTCTTGGGTGCCTGAAGGGCGGTGGATACGAGGGCGTGAAGAACGCCAAGAGGGTGGTGGGTGGCTTTACGGAGGGCATGGCACCGCGGTGTCGGCCAGCTATTGTGTTTGTTGCTGTTTGGGATGGTTTCTGTTGGCGGTCGAGGTCGCGGTGCGCGTGGTAGGCTTGCACTTATTGTTGAGTCGGAGGAGAGGAATCGTAGTGGGATGAATCCAAGTGCACACAGAGTACAAAATTTGCATCCAAATCCACAGAAGCCCGTAGTTTGCCTTGTTGACTCATCCACCTTTACGTCATATCCCCCTAATGTCGGTCCTTAATTCCGTCAAACATTCTGTTACCATCTACACACGCCCTCAAACAACTTCACAGCATGCTGTCCTCTCATGCGTCATAGCCATCGCCCTCTGCTGCCTTGCAGACATATCATCTTGATTCCTAGTCATTCAGACCTTCGCCTTTGCCTTCACCAGCCAACCCATTGACTCACTGCTTCGGACTCCGTCCGTGCCCCTTCACATGACCGCTCGCACGGTCCCTCTACAAACAATATATGACCCCGCGGCTCCCAGTCCCCTTTCAATTTCGAGCAAGGACTTTATCTCTGTCAGTGAAGGGTTTCCTGAGACGAGATTATGGGGAATCTTTGGAACAACCATAGGTTTATCCCATTCATTCTTTTCGTTGCTGCTTTGGCTTGCCATTGCTTCGAAGAAGGGATTTTTGTACCTAAATCGCGATTGCTCGGATATTTGTGTTGATAATGGTGCGCACCGTTGCAATCTTTCGACTTGTCGCGCCGTACGGCCCTTCGATGGTCAGCCCAGCGAGAGTGCGTGCGTGGGTGATGGTGTTTGGTATACGGCGACGGTGAGGATTATCGCAGCAACACTCTGCGCGGCATCACCAGACAACCGCTTGTCACTACGAGGTGACTTCCCAAACAGGCATCACATTCGGAGCTTCAGACTGTGCTGCTCGCGGCTCTTGATTTCCTACTACAACCTTTGGAGTCTCCGCCGCCAGGTAACTTGCCCGTTGTCGCTCCGGTTGCCTTTCTTCCCTCACTTACGCCACGTCCTTGCCAGTCATCAATTTTATCATCAACTCCACCATCTCAGCTCATCCTACTATTCATCCTAACGGACTCCCTTTTCTAAAATCTACACTGACCCACTTTCTATTACAACACACCGATGCTGGCAGCTGCAAGATGATAAATGCTGCGGACCGATATACACGGATGATTTGAGATCGAGGGCGGGTTCGATTTCAGTGACCATGTCGAGTTTATGGATGTGTCAAGCTGGATATATATATCGCCATACATATCCATACCAACATCATATTCGTCACCGAAATCATTTTTTATGTTGAAATCAGCGACTATTTCAAGTGATTAGCGTGTTTGGTGACAATGCGACACCTGGTGGGGGAAAACGCGCTGGAAGTAATGTGTTGAGGGCGGGTTCGGCCTCTACTAACTAAGTGGTACTGTACTATACAAGTACTACCACAGTAACTCTATGTCTGAGGACTCTCTGATCATTTTTTGGAGGTTTTCTGTCGCCGCTTTTGGAGTCACTTGCACCTAAAAGTGTCAAGTCTAACACCGTCAGCTTTTCCCTGCAATCAACATTTTCAACCACATGTGTACATAATAACTACACTCAAGATAACTAGTCACTACTTGGAGAGCATTAGATAGGAAAACCAAACGGCGTGTTGCTCTAAGACGAAAGTTTTATGTCGTTGACTTAGATTGTGGTGCCAATAGTTTCGCAAGGTCTCAAAGATTAAAAATAACCTCCATAGGCGTCCCAATACTCTGGTAGCAGATTTGGGTCCTGGGAGCCTCAGAACTCTAGAACGAGGTGTATTGGGGGAGATACTTAGGGGGATGGGGTAGGAGGTCGCTCGGTGCAGCCTCACAAAGTCCCTTCGTCGTACCTTCGCACCCCTCCACCCACCATGCACCCCCTCTTAGATGCCTTAATAGGCGCTGCACTTAATTCTATACTGATTGCTTTTGGTAAGGAAATGAAGAACAGCTGCATTGATTTTAAAAGCAAGCTATCGAGTTGACTTAAATACAGGTGGATTGGCTTAACTATTTGTACAGGTGATCGAGCTTTATAGCTCTACACATTTTAAGGAACTACTTTGGGCACAGAATTATCACTGCCTAGGGTATAGAGTGTGGTGTTAGTGGTGGTAGTTGTGAGATTTTGATTTTGCAACGAATACTTTCCCTTAGCCCGTAGCAAGGAAAGACTATATCACCAACATTTTGCGTCTATTTAAACGTTTAGAGTTCGGAAAGTAAATACAGAGCTTCCCCTCACGACATATGCGATGAATAATCCAGCTACCCAGTCGTATTGTACACCGACACAGGCAGATGCGTCAGATGCACGTCCCGATTGTCTCCAGTACTAACCTTTGGTGGTGGATCCGATGTCGCCCCATTTGATGTTAGAATAGACGACGTGAGTGCCAGGATGCTGAGCCTGGATGTTGGACGGACTTCCCTCTCCACTGCGGCAGGGTCCATTGTTACCAGAGTCAAGCCAGGCCATCTGCTGCGCAGCATCGTTCCAGATGCTGATTGCCAGCACCACTATAATGTTTAAAGTCAGCAAATGAGTTCATTGGAAAGCGCGATAAGCTCTAGGATCTTTTCGAGACGAAGTTCGGGAAGAGAAGGTTTTGAAAATTTAGTAAATGTACAAGGTCAGGAAGCCACTTACTCCCGCGCCCAAGGGCCGCGCCCATGCCGGTTAGACCACCAGTCGACCCTTCAGAGCCACAGTTGGAAATTGACCCGCTGGTAATCTGTCGCCCGTTCTGGATATATTTGCGAGTGATGGATGACAGCTTACCGCCGCTGGCTTGGAATTGCGTAATGACCGTGAAAGGCTTCGACGTGTCAACTGTCTGGCCAGATCCCCAAAAGTTGCGCTGCCCGCTTTGGTATGGGTTGTACGCACAGCCATTTTTGTCGCAGCTGTTGCCATTGCACGGGTGGCCCGTCATAGCCGTTGCCCTGGAGTTGGCCTCGAGCACATCCATCTCATTGCAGCAGTAGCCCTGGCACTGCGCGTCGCAATAGCCCGTTCCGGCTGCAGCGTTACCCTTGCCGTCAGCAGCCATCTCTGATAGATAAAAAGCGCCGTTCTCCCCGCAAGGCACGTCTGAGTAGTCAACATCTACAGAGAGTTCCTGGCCGAGAAGCTTCATCATAACATATTTGCCGTCGTCGCCCAGGAGATAAACGCGCGGAGACGCGGGATTGAGCTGGCTGCCCGATTTGACGTAGTGAGCCAGGGTCAGGGCGTTCCCTGAGGTAGAAACTCCCATGGCAGCGTAGTCGGCTGCCGTTCTCGAGCCTGCGGTACCTTTGGCATATTTGGAGTCCTTGTCAAGCACGATGGAAGTGTTCTGTTGCACGCAGCCTCCTGAGGTAGTACATTTCCAGGTCGGTAGCAAGGGATGCTCCTCAGAGGTTTGGGCTATGGCCAGGCGAGCCAGCCAAGCTACCAGACCGATGGATGAGAGCTTGAAATACATGGGTTAGGAATTCCTTCAAAACATGAGGGGTTTGGTGCACAGTTCAGAAAGTTTGGGATGGGAGAGAGGTTTTAACATCCGCACCCATTTATTAATTATTTAATAACCGATCACGCCGCCCAATGTGGGCGACATATTAAATATATTAACCGCTTTTAATGATCTTCGACCAATTCTAAATCGTAAACTAGAATGACACACTTATAATTGAATGATAAACAGCTCTTAATACTAACCAATATTGGATAGGCTTGGCCGTTTATCGCATAATATCCCCGCATACCCCAGATTCTACAAATAAGCAGTTCTGGGCTGGCGGCCGTAATATGGCCCCACACCATTATAACCTAACATCTTATATTATTAGGTGCACGTCCCTACCCAATATACAAATCTCTTCTAATCTCTTACCCTTAACCTAGATGAAGCCACGAATTAGGCCCAACGGTTTTCCGACTTATATTTGCATCTAGAACCCAATTTTCATCACTAACCTGATTTGCATCGCAAACTTGTAGCTTTTTAAACTGGGTTTTTGGTACCTGTTTGCAAATAGCCAAGTTAATATTAATGTAAGGGTATATGTACCATTCTGCACACGAACCAGCTTAATGTTGCTTATTTCGTGCCTTTTTGGTTGCATGGCGCAGTGGTGCAGAGTGCCAGGACGCGACACGCCTCACATGCTTGAGGGCTGTCACGAGAGGCTATCGGTAGTTTATGAACGAGGCTCAATTAGCTATCAGTGACTACAGATACTATCTCAGGCGCGCTAAGGCTACCATACAAGACGTTGCGTAAGGAGCTCAACCAGGGGTCCTTCGCGTTCAATAAGTACTCGGCATGGTTCGTGCATCAGGGGTCTAGTTTGTGCGTAGGCTGAGCCCAACTAGGGTTCAGTTGTGCATTCTAGGTTGGGTTGGTTAGTTGCCGAGCTCGTCGCTCGGAAGGTACTCTGTATTGTAGAATACAGTACTTGCCAGGCTCGTCGTTTGGAAGGTACTGTGTCGTAGAGTACAGTTCTTGTGACGGTGGTGCTCGCCAGCTCGACCGCACATTACATGAACATGTGTTAGATATGACGGTGGCAAGCGTTCGGCTCAAACATGCATCATAGAAACACGTATGAGATGCGACAGTGGCGCACGCTCAGCTCAACCACGTCGGACGGAGGGTTTTACATATTTATAAATAGCTATAGCACACAATTAATAAAGAACCGTAGCAAATATTAGTGTGCATAGGAATCGAGTTGCGTCAAGTCAAAGTACCCTTTATATATCTCGGCATGAAGGGTGTCTCGCCACGCAAGGAGGGGCGTTAGGAAAATATTACTGAGATGAAGTCAGTACCGGGAGAATGCTCCTGAGCTAAGCTTTCTCCTATGTCATCGGACCACGCGATATGCTAACACGGACACGACGGTTGACCTAGAACCGTGATCCTGAAAGAATCACAGACGTGCAAACCTTTTCTCTTTTTTTGTACTACGTCCTGTATCTAATCTCGAACTCAACTAGGCTAATACTATTGCTATTTGTTGCTCGAGCATTGCCGCTGAATCTGATCGCAGACGAACCGTGGCATCCTAGTAACAGGATAATATTCCCAGGAGAATTCGCGCAGGCATCCGGGCGCCTGGGCAAATTCTCCTGGAATGCTGATCTTCCTAGGACGCTGATTTTCCTGGAGCGATTGTCCTGGGACGCTTATGTTCCTAGGAGGCTTTTCCGGGGACTCTAAGTTTCCTAGGACCCAGTTTGGGCACTAAAGACTAACAGAGAATAAAAGCAGCACCGACCGAAGTAGAAACATGATAGCTTTTGTCAAACTCTGCCACCGGCATGGTTTAGGGTTAATCCGCTCTGTATCGTCATGTCCGTGCAAATGTATCGTGTGGCCCGTGACACTGGGACGCCCATGCCCCAGGGGCTTATTTCTGGGACTTATTACCCTACACAAAAAGCGATCTCTCCATATTTCGCCATGGCATGTACTACTCTCGCTATCGTTGACTGTATCGCTCTAGATGATGGCTTATTATCGAGAACCATCTTTACACTCTAAACGTCAGGCGGAAGAGCTCAAAGCGTACGTCTTTAAACTGGAACCTCCCTAAACGCCTGAAGAAAACAGAAAACTCAACCTCCTTTTCCTCACCTATTAATGCCGCTACCGTGGACTTGATCGTAAGGCGCCTTAGCTGCGTTCTTCATTTAGCGCCGAGTGCATGGACGAAGTCCAGCAAAATCGAGTGTTCGGCATTCCCAGAATCTTCGAGATTCATGTAAATCCCAATATTGTGAACGTATTGAAGGGCATTTCCGCCGAGCAATCAGAGAAGCCTTCCGCGGTTAAAAAAAAGATGATAAGGCGGAAACTTGGAAAGTCGCGCAGCGAGTTGGCTTATTGGAGAGCGAGGTGTGTGATTGGTGGCCAGACATAAAGAAAATTAGGGGAAAGAGATTAAGGAGAAAGCCTGGCGACGGGAGGGCGAGCATTTTATCGACGTCAAAAGCGGCGGATTGTCCGATAGGGATAAGCGTAGGACAGCACTAAACCCGAAGGGGGTGTCCCAGCAGAGATTACTATACTCCATGACCCTCAACCACATTGCACTGCACGCCTGTGTTCCCAGACCCGTTTGTGTAGAGACGATCTCCCTATCCAATTCATCACCAACATCTCAAAATACGCCTGACTCCACTCCCCTTTCTCTGGCATTGGCTTGAACGCGTCCGTCTTCCCACAAAAGCTATTATACGTTCTCGCACTCGCGTCACTCGTCCCATCGCTGATACCACCCCATTGCGCCCACACAAATGCATCAAGCATCTCATCTTTCGTACTGTTTGAAGGGGCCCGGCCAAATCCTGCATAATTAACGTTACACCAATCCGCCCACTCGAGTCGAATACCAGATACACCGGAGCGCGTTGTATCCATGATGGAGTGTGTCGGCATGCTAGAGTTCAGTTCTTTGACTCGTTTAGTCAGGATGGCGAGGTACTTTTTCTCGTTCTCAGCGGGGTTCGTGGCATCGTAGCAGTCTTTCTCTCGCACAAACTCCCCCGGAGATAAGTCCCTGGTCCCAAATCAGGTTGTGAACACCATCGAAGTAGTACGACTCACCAGGCGTTGTAGTTGTTTACATTTAGCGCCAGTCCTCGCAATTGGGAGGGCTTCCCGGCTGCTTCATATGTTCGGATTAGTTCTTGGGCTCCAGGCTTTTGGTATTCCCGCCAGCCCAACCAGCCGCCATGTGCTGCGTCGAGGTACAGGATAACGTTGGGAAGGTTTAGATTCTTGAGGGCGTAGGGTACGTTCTTGCGGTAGGAGTTCACGACGTGCGCGCACGTGCTCTGGTTGTTGGTGACGACAGTTCCGATTATCTCTGGTTCAATGATGAGGGCGAAAGCAGTTTTGGGGTGTGATTTGATGATTTTGGCAATTGCTGTGGGTGGTCAGATCTTCCGAGCAAAGAAGAAGAATTTTGGTCTTTTGGTTAGGCAGCTTACGGTCAATGTACTCTTCTGCGTACGAGAATGGGTCATTTAAAGGTGGTGTTCCGATAGAAAGACACTCTTTGTATGGTAGGCCTGAGATGACGAGGCCGAGGACATGATTGCATGAGACATCTTTGACAGCTTCTTCAATCCTGTCAATCTGCTCCCTTCCTTGACTGGACAGCCGTTATTTCAGCGCCTGATCGAGGTGTCAGGAGACATACATCCATACAAATGTTCCAACATCCGCAGCCTTCAGCGCCTTTTGTTTCAGTGCAGTGTCGTTGATAGCTGCAGTAGCCATCTCGACCTTCTTCCGGTAGAGGATGTTTGGATGAAGCGTAAAGTTCAGCCATATATTTGTTTGGGGGTCTAAAGACACCGGTGCATCGCATGCATTCCCATGGCCACTTCTGGAGATTGGAATGGTTGATGCAAATGTGCTGGATATGAACAACAACGGGATTACTATAAGGAGCTGCATATTGAATTTTGAATCTTGAGCTCGAAAATGGGGTTCAGTTTCAAGAGGCTCCCACGGATTAAGTATAAGACCACTCCATCGTGTGATGTTCTACTATAGATGAGGTCGCGGCCAGCCAATCAGGAATACCACACCGACTGCGCGATCTGTTTAGCCTGATGAAGCGTGATATGAAATGTCAATCTATAGATGTCAGCCCTATATCAAATGTCGTATCGAACTGTTAAGAGGCGCAAACGTGACATTTACTCGTGCGAGATCATATTGAATAGAATTTGAAATAGAGCCATGTTAGGGAAGGAAGTGCTACCCAGATAATCCAGAGTATATTGTTTTTTCAGAGAAGACTTGAAATGCTCTAAACATATGGTTCATTAGAGATCTAATGTCCTGGTTCTGAGTGATCGTGTGACGAATCAGGACACTTCATTGCAGAAGTGGTGGAAATAATTTATTGTTGAGGGAAGAAGCGAAGCTGCGTTGTACGGCGTTTTCATTTTCTTAACTTGACACTTCTTTTCAAAAGTATTCCGGCTGTCGCCAAAGTGGTTCTTGTCAGTGTCGACACTACCGGTCACTTGGATCTGCTACTGACCAAATTGTCCGCTTTACTATATGTATTAGCTGTACACCATATGCATCATGGAAATCACATCGATATATACACACACTACACATCATCATACCACCTTTCTTACAAAACCAGCCTGCAGAGAGAAAAATACAACACTCTTGGCCGTTGATCGATCTATTATTGCATCCCAAACCGCGTCAGCTTTGCACCCCTGCTACACCACAAATATCGAACCTTCAGAGCCTTAGGACAGTAACTCTATCAATACAGGAGATAATTTCAAGCTTTGAAGACACCTGCCCTCAAAAGGATGCATTCTAAAATTTCTCCGCGCGAAGCAGATTGGTGTAAAGACTTAATGCGCTTACATGTTGCGGCATCAGACACTTAGCTCAGCGCATCGTATTCACGCTATGCCTAACTGACTCAAAGTGTGCCATCCTACCAAAAACCTCCATGTGCGGTCACGTGCTGGCCATCGCTAGTAATGCCGTCGATGCAACCGCTGCAAACTAGATCGGTTTCACATTAGGCTCTCAATCGACAGTCTTGTAAATTTAACCAGCCGTTTTACAAACTCAACATGTAGAGTAATATGTCAGCGCTACTTGAAGGGTTCAGAACTTTTGCATGAGGTTCATCTCGCTTGAGCATTGGCAGAGGTTCAACCTGGGGTTTTAGCGTGGCGCTTTGCAGGCCTCCTACTCGGACTGCACCGCAGCCTAGGTCGCGGACCTTTTCTCTGGCAGCTACGCCGTCTTGCACATACGTACTGCCCACTTCTTGTTTATGCTGTGGGCGCGTGTAATGTGTTTCATCTCGTCCCAAGACGCACTGGCGCTCTGATTGACCCATGGAGAAGACCCCTCCCACCGACCTCGAAGCTTCGCTGCTTCAGCGTTGGTTCTCCGTGTCGCCGCCAGGCAAATCGACGCTCAAGCAACATGAGCGCTTCTCCGAGACCGACCTCAGAGACATCTCTGATGTGCTGCGGCGCGTTGGCCGGAGCTCGTGGTCGCGCATACCCCGCATCTACGCCGTCCTGCGGTTGCTCGACCGCCTCGATGTGATTGACCTCTTCCTCGCGCAGGCCATCTCCGACGTGTACTTCCCCTTTACACACCAGACCCTCCCACAATCGCTGAATCCGTCAGTTGCCCATGAATTCCTGCAGGTGCAGCGCGTGGTGCTGTCGAGCGCCCTCGACCTGGAGCGCGAGACCGGCCGACACCGACACTTTTCGAACGCCGACGACGTGCCGTTCATAAAGGTGGAGGAGCTAGGCAAGGGCGCCTATGGATACGTGGACAGGGTGATTAGTACCGTCAGCCACAAGGAGTATGCCCGGAAACTTATCCCACGGGGTCGTACCTTCCAGCGCAACCAAAAGATCCTCCAAGACTTCGAACGCGAGTTGGGCACTCTTAAGAAATTGTGCCACCACCGACACATTGTGCAGCTCATTGGTAGCTACACTGATCCGCGGTTTGTGGGCATCATCATGTCGCCCGTCGCCGAGTGTGACCTGAAGGATTTCCTGAACAATTGCGCGGCCGGCGGCGAGAGCCATCCTCACTCGCAGAAGTCGTTCATCCGCTCCTTCTTTGGCTGCCTCACCTCTGCGCTGTCCTACTTGCACGACAACACCATCCGCCACAAAGACATCAAACCCCAGAACGTACTCGTTTCCCAACACACTGTCTACCTCACCGACTTCGGCATCTCGTTGGACTGGTCTGAGATCGGTCAAAGTACCACTACAGGGCCAACGCCGAAGACGGCGCGATATTGCGCCCCAGAGGTATCCGACTATGCACCGCGGAATACTTCGTCCGATATGTGGTCGCTAGGGTGCGTATTTCTCGAGATATGGACGGTTCTAAAAGGCGAGACCGTCGCTAACCTCCACACCTTCCTTGAAGCCAATGGGTCCTTGTCATCCTGTTACCATCTAAATAGGAATGTCACCTTCCATTGGATGAAAACTCTAGAGTCGAAACCAACTCTGGCCGACAATCCCCCCCTGGACTGGATCCGCCACTTACTTGTCGAAGACAAGGGTAAGCGCTGGACTGCTCGCCAGCTTCTCTTTGAAATCGAAACTGTCAATAGCAATCCCGAGGCCAAGTTCGCTTTTTCCGGGCAATGTTGTATGGAAGAGCTAGAGTCGGCCGAGAGTGTGATATCCTCTAATGGCTCGCTTTACGAGGATAGCCCTGTCCCGCAACCTCTACCCCCCGCTGCTCCTCTTACCTCCATGCCAGATAAGGAAGAACAACCAAAAGCACCTGAGGTGTCAACATTTCAGCGTAACATTACGCAGAGCGATATGAATAACAATATCTCAAATTCATTGACCATCGAGCCTCAGCTCGACAGTACTACGCTAACAGTGGAGAGCATTACAACGCCATCCGTGTTAGAAACTGCTCTAGGAGGTATTCCGAAAGATGGAGAGGGCGTGCTCGTGGCCGTCGGCGAATCTGCAGAAAGAAAATCGCATAGTAATGTTAATTATAACGATGGCCTTCATTCGGAGGGGATACCAGATTCCGACGAGAACTTCAATTGGAAGTTCTTGCGGAAAGTGATAACTCCGGGAGCCTTTCAGTCACGCCTGGACAAAGGCGCACTCAGAACACGAGGAACTGTGGGTTTGACAAATCTTGGCAACACCGGCTGGATGAACTCCGCGCTCCAGTGCATTCGCAGTGTTGAAGAACTGGCAGTGTACTTCCTGCAGGGCGATTACAAGCAGGATATCAACGCAGACAACCCTCTAGGTCAGGGCGGAGCTATCGCTAAGGTATTCGCAGGACTCCTGACAGCAATCTATAGTGAAGAGGGCACCACCTCATTTACGCCAAAGGTCTTCAAGAACCAACTCGGCCGCGCAATGCCGATGTACGCCGGATTCCAACAGCAAGATGCGCAAGAATTCCTTGCTTTTCTCATCGACGCATTGCACGAGGATCTTAATAAGATTAGGAGGAGGCCTTACATTGAGTATCCAGAGTCCGATGAGAAGACAATAAACGATCCTGAAGCCATCAAAGTGCTAGGCGACAAGTTCCGCGCCATCCACCATTCTCGAAACGACTCGGTAGTCATGGATCTCTTCAACGGCTTCTTCAAGATCATTATGGCCTGTCCAGAGTGCGATAAAATCAGCATCACTTTTGATCCTTACAGCATGGTTACCCTTGAACTCCCGATGGGGCAAACCAGGCAGCAAATTGTCCGGTTCGTCCCTCTTGGTGGAAAGATTTGGGACGTGGAGGTGGATATTGAGCAGAATGCTACTATTAAGAATCTGAAGAAGTACGTGGGTAAGCGCTTCGGGGTCGAATGGAACCGCCTTATGGCATCCGAGGTCTGGAATCACAAGTTTTACCGTCACTTGGAGGATGCAGATACTGTCGAAGAGAGCAACATCAGCCAAGGCGATCAAATATACATCTACGAACTTGATGGTGTTCCTAGCAACTGGCCGCCTCCAAAGAGGAAGAAAAAGCAGTCATTCACTCATTCCATATGGAATCACGATTCTGATGGTGATATTCCGGAATCTACTGATCCACACCACGACCGGGTGTTAGTCCCAATTTTCCATCGGGCTCCGAATTTGTCTTCCTCCCGAGCGCAGCAGTGGCTTCTGCAGCTGTGGCCGTCCTTTATTCTTATCAAACGCGAGGAAGCCAAGGTCTACGATACGATCTTGAAGAAGGTCCTCAGCAAAGTTGACCAAATGACTACTCGGAATGTTTTTGCTGAGAGCAGCAGTCCTTCCTTGTCACCTTCGCACTCCCCCAGGATCCTTAGACCCAATAGCTTTGTTCCTCTCGAGTTCCGTCGACTCTTCGAGATGAAGCACACGCGTGCTAGCAAGGAATTTGTCACTACAGGTTGGAGCACGATTGATGGAAACAAGACATATGACGCCATCTCCAAGCGCGTTCGAGTTCCCTCCGCTAGAGAGTTGCCCATACAATCGTTTGATGCCCCTAGCGAGTCCGAAGACTACAACAACGAAAGCCTAATCAAATTGGGAGAGGCCATTGTACTTGACTGGACCCTAGATGCTTTTGATGATTTTTTCCACGGCACGGGTGCCAGTGATCAGCGGGGCATGGAAATTCTCCAATTCGTAGAGACGCTCGAGAATGAGGAGCTCCTAGTTAAGAAGGCGAAGCAAGCTGCTCGCCTGAAGAATGGCATCACCCTTGAGGAGTGTTTCGCGGAAACATCCAAGGCCGAGGTGCTCTCTGAAGAAAACGCTTGGTACTGCAACTGTTGTAAGGAGTTGCGACGCGCTACGAAGAAGCTAGAACTCTGGACTGCACCCGACCTTTTTGTTATTCACCTGAAGCGCTACAGCTCACATCGTGCTTCCAAAGGCAAGATTGACGTGCTCGTTAACTTCCCCATAGAGGGCTTGGACTTGACTGGCAAGGTTGGCTTGCCCGAGGAGAAGGATCTGGTGTACGATCTTTTCGCTGTAATCAATCATTATTCTGCTAGCCCGAGCAGTGGGGTCTATACCGCCTTCGCCAAGAACCTCTTCGACCAACAGTGGTACGAGTACAGCGGTACGTATTATCGTCCTTTATATGCTACTTGCGCTGATGGTTCCCAGACTCCAGCGTGCACAAACGTGCTGATCCTAATGGCGTCGTAACGCCAGCCGCGTATGTTCTCTTCTATCGCCGTCGCTCAAACGGCCCTCTAGGCCCTCCAGAGCTCCGAGAGATTGTCCAGGCGTGGCGGAACTCCGACTATGAGAGAGCGTAGTTCTGAAAGGAGCCGCAGCCGAGACTCCACGTGATGAGGTGGACGTCCCATAATAGGACTATGAAGACGGATACGCTGATGATGAGCTTTCCATTAGTCCCTCTCTCTCTACCTTCCGTCATCGTGCACACCGACAGCTCTCGAAAGAAGAAAAAACTCATCTCCAGCAATACCTCACTCTAGAGGAAGAGAAAGCTATTATTAAAGTTTTGCTATTAACCTCTGATCTCAGGCAACCTGTGCGGATAAATTTTATGTCTTTGCCGGCCTTAAGAGTCGACCGCCAGCGGTCCACGACAAACAAATCAATCAAGCTTCCAGACAAGAACTGGCTTCAGGTCTTCGAGAAACGCCGTCCAGGACTCGAAGGAAGATGAACCAGGGCGGTAGACTAGGAAAGTCAGAGGATTAACATACATAATAAGATCACAAACTAGTTTAAAGTAATTAGAAATGTACTACAGAATCTTCAATTAGAAAATGTCATAATATGGACGAGACGGGAATCATGTTCAGCATGCTAGGCTCCGTCAAAACTCTTGTAGGTAAGGATGACCCACGAGGCTCCAGAGGCGTGGGTGTTAAGCGGACAATGGTAACTGCCGTTGAGTGTATAAATGCTGACAGTAGGTCGCTGCTTCCCTTTATAATCTGGTCAGTTTCAATAGCTCACCCCGCGCAATAGCTCACCTCACTTGCTAAATTGCTCCACATGTTGCGAAGCTCAACTTGAGCCATCAAGCCTTCAATCATAATCGTCCCCTCTATCATTCCTGTTAAGGCCCTCTTAAACTTCGGGCCAGATGACACTAGCGCATCTACTACGACCTCTAAGGATCAAATATTACATAGTGAGTATCATTACACATCGTCAGTGTTTACTTCATCAAATTAAGTCGCATACCACACGCCAATCCGCGACAGTTACCATCACTCCCGAGTTTGCCTGAAAATTACTATATAACATCATCAAGGCCCTATACTATATGTACCAGAGCTTTCTCGGGGATTTCTAAAAAGATATCCTCGCTATGTCTAAGGATTCCCACGCGCTGAAATAACCTCTCAGCTCCATCAATTACTCGAAGAACGAGACTTTTGCGCTGGTACTGACTTTTAGTCAACGAGAGGCAATACAGAACCTCACCAGATGGGACAAAACTAGGACCCTGAATCCCTAAAGAATAGTCATTACCAAGAGGTAGCGGTTTTTTGTGATGAGGAACTTGGAGCTGGCTAAAGCGTCCATCGCCTTCATAGCTTAATATTCCCGGAACCATGTAGCCAGATATCCTAAGTTTGTAACCATTTTCATCTCGGTCGAATATGAGGCCAGGGCATCCGATGTCGATGACATCACAGAGATTCTCATTTATGTCGGCTGGCAGAGGATCATACATGATTGGCGCGGACACACTCGCCCAAGACCACGTCGGAATCCCTTCGGTTCGAGTATATGACCGTCCCATTTTGTTTCTCCACGCTCCGGGATCCCAAACCTGCCAACTGAGGTCCTCCACAGCAGAGTCACTCCAGATCCCCGCATGGCAAGTCGAATCCCTTGCTTCTTGGAATAACTTCGCGATCCCAGCTATCGCAGGCAGCCTGTCTTTTTCGTACGTCAGTTTCAAGTTGCTGTACATGACGATATTTTGGCGCCACTCGAACGCAAGAGTACTACTGCTACTGCTCTCCAGACTCTTCGCGACTTCGGATTTCTTGGATCCCATAATAACGACGTCGCACTGGCAGCGACATTCGCATGATACACCACTTCTACATTCCCAGGCCAGCTCCCGCTCGAGAAAATGCAGGTATCTAGGTGCTAGCATGCGCTCTTGGTATACCCAACCTCGGGTTCGCAGAATCCCTGGGCTGATATCACTGTTGCTTTCGGGAAAGATAGGGTCTATGAGCGCACGGTGGTAGAGAGGTTCTCGCACATAAACCTCCCAAGCTGTCGGGATTTTCTCGAGGGAGCTGAAAGAGATGCTCTTGAAGCACTCGATGCGAACAGGATCTCCAGCATAACATCCGCCGTTACCGCTCGCCGAGTTTGTCGCCGCAAGACAGATTACGCAGTTTCGATAGATCTCAGCCATTTGAGCAGCCTCGCGCTTCCAATCATTTTCATCGTCCTGGACAATGCATCTATGCCAAGTATGTGAGTATTCTTACCCTGCATTAATGTAAGACAAGACTTACAGAGAATCTATCCACAGGTAGCGAATGCCCAGGCGCCTTGTGAAATCAACGGCCTCCCTGAACGTCTTTGGAAGGGCTGTTAGAGGTATTTCTTCCTTGTGAGATTGGATGTTGTTCGCGGTCGTTATGAGTATACGTGCCTTACCCCAGCAGTGGCTAAGGCATGCATATGGTGCTCCCCGATGTCCAGTTTCGTAAAGCCTAATCGTCTTTGCAGTTTCCGAATTCCCAACTTCTCCCAAGTCTAGCACTCTGGTAGGAAGAGGGGTGTCCTCGAGTATCCGACAAAGCTCATGCTGCTCCGAGCATGCAGCAAGCGTTTCTTTGACAAAGTTCAAGGACGTTTCTGAGTCGGTCCAGCCTGTGAGGTGATCTTGGATTTTGATGCTGTTCCATGGTGTAGGCTCCAGGCTGTACAGTAATACTTCTTCGAGTTGACCAACTTTTAGTCGGATGGTGTGGTGGAGAGTCATTTTTATAGGCTGAATGTCTAGATACGAATTTTTGAAAAGTCGGCGTAGTATTTGTTTGAGTAGGGCGCAACTCAGGCAACTGGTGGAGGTCGTCTGGATGGAGGTCCAATTAAACGTGTGACTCGCATGCTCCCCATTCTCCTTTGGTTGATCTGGGAACGTGATTGGGTTGAGGTTCTTGCAAATGGGGCAAGTCTCGGAAGTCAAGGGCGAGTGCTTTGGTGTTACCTCCATTGATCATTAAAATTGGACGTCTTGCGTGGAGAGCAAACATAGAGATTGATTGGGGCTCAGGACGTGAGGAATGGTGAAATCAGGGTTATTGAGGCTGCTTAGAGTTATTTGGCAGCGAGGAGCGGGGCAAGAAACCGGTGAACCGTTCTCGTATAAGTATATATGCCAAGGTACTCTATATCTCCTGGGCACTAGCTTACGTGACAATCACATGACCAAAGCTATTGTCCCACAGTATGAGGCGTAGAATGAGTCCAGTGCTGCTGCAAACGTTCTGACTGGCCGGAATGCATATTTGTGAAAACGCACCTATTCTCTCTTTATCTATTTATCACTCCGGCCTGCAGGAAGTAGGTAGTTTGGTTGTGGAACGCTTGTATTGGGGGCCAGAGCTCGTCTCGCCTCACGTAATTGACTGATAGGCTCAGGCTCGTACTCAGGCTCGTGATAGGCCCCGTGAGCGTTGTGCTTGCCTTGAAGCTTGCCGTGAGCTTGGCAAGACAGGCCTATCAGAGTGGAGATAGTAGAGCTTCTCTATCAATCAGTGAGGTGTTGATCTGCCTGAACGGAGACCGAGACGAAGCTGGGAGATGCTATCTAAAAAACAAAAACAAAAAACAATGCTGAAAGGGACGGCGGGTGGGTGATTCAAATCGTCGATCAAGCGTCGCGTGAGAGGCTTGATGAGATGAGCTCACATGAGGTGGATGTGATGAGGCTGAGATATCTTGTCGCGAGAATTCTTGAAGATGAGGTGCTTGGCAGCCTAACTATAAATAGAACAATACAGTATTCAAATTCTACGTTTGTTCTATGTTTAGCAGTTACTAAAACATCTCGAGCCCATGCTAGACGGATGACGTTTGTACTTGCTAATGGAGGAAACGACGAGACTCATGTTTTCAAGAGTTGATACATTCCTGGACTTGATTGTGAGTGATTAGTGTATAGTTCAACTCTGAGATGCCATGTACAATTGCGAAGATTCTTTCATGCCTATCTTGCTTAGTGAGTACAATCAACTTTACATTAGTGTGTGTTCCCAGAACAAAGCAACGTACTGGGTACGAGTTACGAAATGCACGAAATTGTAAGTAGTAATTACTAGCTGCCTATTCACTGCCTGAGTAACAGAAACAGTTCTTAAACGCAAGGTGAACTTCTCACTTCACGCTCTATGGCTCTCATTCCATCATGCATTGCTCCTCTCCAATCCATGTCGCCGATATTTAAAAGCGCTAGTAGCACAAAATTTGGAGTCTTTCCTTACGATACGTTACACCACTCAAGGTAGAGGGGCAAATACTCCGACAAAATACATCGAAGAGCCATCCAAAGTTAATAAACAGGACGCAGGGTCCTTGGAGCAAGTTTATCCTTGGTAGGGACCTCACGAATATGACCCTGGGGCTTGGGGTAGCCTCGAAAGAGCTCCACCTTTATGAGCCTTTATGGGCTGACTGAAATATGACTTCTTCGATGTATGGGGTGTGAAACAAGAATGGTAAGTCAATAGTTGCATAAGGCATTTTTGTATCCGACTAACAACCCTTTTGACGATCTTGAAACCCTCTGACGAATCCCCGAAAGCTCTACCAATCTCGATGCATCCAGCATAATCCCTCTTGGCCATCTCTGCCTCCCATATTGTCTTATTTAGACCCAATAAACTCTTCTACGCCCACCTCTGTACCCGTAATAACAACATACCAACACTTCGCCACCTCTAAACAACTCTCCCTCAACCGCCCCTCGCCCTTCACTTCCCATGCCTCGGCCAGATACTTAAGCGCCCGCACGCCCTCTACATTAATCAAGCCTGAGCAACTCTTTACTTCAAACGTGCTGCTCTCTATACTTGTAAGGATGCCAAAGTTCCGGAGGAGTTTCGTCGCGTACTCGATTGTCTTGTCAATGTTCTTGACGCCGCGCCAGGCTTCGGCGAGGAAGAGCGTGGGGTGCACAAGGGCAAGGCGGGGGAGGAAGGCGTACTTATCCTCCTCTTCTCCATTGGCAGGTAGGTACAGTGCTTCTAGTTCCCGCAGACCACGAGCAATCTTCTTGATAGCAGTCACAGTCACTGCACCCTTATCACCTAACATGCTAACTTTACTCTTCAACTCTTCAAACACCCTCTCCCTCTCTTTCCTCACGCCCTCACTCACTCCACCATCAGCAACACAAAGTGCGCAATCACAATCAAACCCCCACGTCGCCATATACTTCTCCTGTCTCTCGGTAATATCATATTCCGGGCTAATATACTGGTGAGTGATTTCCTCGCCGGCGGCAATGGACCGTGTGGCGCGCATAAAGTGCATATCCCCAATGAAAGTGCGGATCGCGTTCGGCAAGCACGAGTGGTTGATATACGAGGCATGGATCCAGAAGCCGTTGCGGAGCTCGGGGTTGGAGTTATGGGTTGGTGGAGAGTGTAGGAGGGAAGAAGAGGTTATGGGGACGCTGAAGCAGTTGTAGCGGCGGATGAACTCGGTGCGGAATCTGGTGTTGTGTTAGCTGTGCAATACGAAGAAATGCTGAGACAGTTGGGATGGGAAATTAAGAAAGGTAGCGACTCACACGTCGACAACACCCTCACCCTCTCCATCATCTAGGTTGTCTTCTACCTCCTGCACCCTATTCCCCTTCCAATACCCCCCATCCCCAAGTTCAAAAAACTCCTTCCTCAAACTCCCATTCCACCTCAACTTCTGCACCAACTCTTTAAACAGCAACGCCCCCGGCCGCGGCGCCGCCGTCCCATCCCCTAGACTATATAAGAGACAATCCGAACTCCTATCCTGGATGAAGTACCCTGGAAGCACGAACGCCTTCTCAGCGGTAATCAGATCTCCGACCTTGAAAGCTCTCTTCGCGAATAGCCCACGGCCATGGGACGGCGTGTCGCGGATCTCGGTGTCAGCAATGTACGTCGCGGCGTCCACATGAAGGGTTAGTGGACCGACGTATGAAGATATGAGAGGGAAGTCATAGTTTGGCACGTCTGTATAGACGCCAAGATCGAATTTGATTCTGGCGGCGAGGTCTTTCAAGGCGCGTGGAATATTTGGAGCTATGGCGTGAGGGTCTGCAGTGCTGCGGTTGTGGAGCCAGCTTTTCACGTTTGAAGAGGTTGCCATGGGGTGCGAGGAGAGGGAAGATGTCGATTGAGCGTGAATGGAGATGGCGAGGCTCAGGTCGTGGGTTGCTGCATCGAGGCGAAGGAGGACGATATTCACACCGCACTTCTTGCGGTGGAGGTCGATCTCAGCTGTGGGGTTAGGGTGTGAAGTGAGGTAGGCAATGCCGTGATTGTAGCTGGGTGCGCTTAGTAGGTTTGGTAATAGGAAGGATTAAAGCGAGGAAAAGAGTATATCGTATAGGAGAGTGGAACATATCTTACCAGTCTAATGCCCGTCGAAACTTCTTCGCCAGGAACATATGATCTCCCTCCTTCTTCCAGTATGCACTGTCCTTCTCCTCTCGTGTTCCGTTCAACTTCATCTCCCCCTTCCATGTGTCCGGCACCTCTATACTCTCTTCATCCAAAATCACCATATCAGAAGGATGATCCACCCT
This sequence comes from Beverwykella pulmonaria, assembly GCA_001599595.1. Taxonomy (NCBI): domain Eukaryota; kingdom Fungi; phylum Ascomycota; class Dothideomycetes; order Pleosporales; family Melanommataceae; genus Beverwykella; species Beverwykella pulmonaria. The sequence continues at coordinate 2,993,701 of BCHH01000004.1, forward strand.
AACCTGATAACCACCATCCACTAACCTGCTCCAACACGGCTGCTTTACGACAACAATACTACCCTCGACCAAAATCGGATCCGCTATCGAGTCCTCAAGGTTGCAAACCGTCAGTCGCGCTACATTGCCGGTGACATCTTCCACAATGGTCGTGCTGGCGGAATGAACGTACGGCGAGGTGATTGTGCGAAGGAATATTGCAGTCCTGGGATCCCTTTCATTAATTTTCAGGTCATCGAGGTAAATCTGTGTTGCGTAAGTAGGGATACTCGCGGTACACTAGAAACAAGAGCTTACCTTCTTGCACTGCTCATCGTTCCATTTCATCCAAACAGGCGGATACGGTAGTGGCAAAATCATGCTCTTGACTGGCAGGTTCCCCGATGCGAGAATCTGAAGATGTGCTTCGTGACTTTTGAGTAGCGCGTCCCGTGATGTCCTAGTGGGGGGCTTTTTTCCGGTCTCGTCTTTGCCATTTTTGATGAGGTCTTGGAGGCGTTCAGGAGACTCTTCGTAGGTAATTTGAAAGTTCTTGGGGAGGGCCATGATACCAGAAAATAAATGAGACTTGAGAAAGAGTAGTGAATGCAGCCCAAAGCAGGTTGCAGGGTCTAAAGTCGACTGTGGTTGCGAAGGTAGTCGAGCGGCAATACAGGGATGGTGGAAGTTGAGAGAGAAAGATATGTGGCAAATGCGACGTAGTTAGTGATGTATGCTGCGCGTTTATGAAGTTATGGCATCGAAATGCTGCTGGACGAGGTCTTTATTTTGTGCGGTCCATTATGTCAAGGTGGCCTTCACGATGCGGCTAAAGCCGACGCACGACGCACTCTATTTCACCGCGAGACTAAATTAACTGCGAGCATGATTGGGCGGAAGGTGTGCCTGCATGGCGGATTAGCATACAAAATACATGGAGGCACTGAAATCCGGGGTAGATATTTATGTACTTTGTTATAGTGGCTTAGTTTATTCCTGCAGGTACAGCGCATTGCAGATCAGAGTCCAGAATTACCGCAATAGATACAGTTCCTCAAATGACAGCAAACATGGACGTGAAAGTGGTATGCAAAAGTGGCAAAATATTCATTCGAAAGTATAGTCAAGAAGAGAAAAGAGGGGCAACGTGAACATCCGCCCCCTACAAGCACTGCGAATAGTAGTCATTCTGCTTTGTGCAGGTTGTTCCACTCACACAGACAGTGGCTCCAGTATATCCGTTCCCGCCACATTGTCCCCATTTGGCAACTGTAGCGGCTGATGTCGACGTTACAGCCGGTGCAGCCGATGTGACAGCTTTCGTAGGAACAACAACCGATGAAGTAGCTGCTACAACTGCACTCGTTGTCGCGGTTCCAGAAGCTGCAGAGCCCCATGCGTTAAGGATGGCATTGTACACTTCATCCTTCTTCACGAGGTTCGAGTCCCACGGAAGGGCAGCTCCTTGTCCAGAGAACACGCTTGGAATCCAAGAATATTTGTCCGTGTAGTCCCAAATCGTGAAGCCGACACACTTCGCTACAGCCTTGCATGCACCGACGGTTGCGGCATAGTCTTTCGCTTGCTGGGTAACCGCAGCTGCTGTGGCGGGAGTCGTGGTTCGGATGTCTAATTCGGTGATGGCAACCTCAACACCGAGAGCAACGAATGCGTTCATATTTGTGGTCTGGGCGGCTTGGGAAGGAGTAGATCCAACGATGAAATGTGCTTGCATACCAACACCGTCAATCTTAGCGCCGTACTGCTTGATGAGCTTGACAATATTCTGCGCGCCGGTAGATTTAGCGCCCGCGGATTCGATGTTGTAGTCGTTGTAATAGAGCTTCGCGGCCGGGTCAGCAGCTGCGGCAGTGGCGAAGGCGATAGGAAGGTACGCAGGACCGATGGTGTCATAAAAGACGTTCGAGCGGTAGGTACCATCCTCGTTGAGAGCTTAGAAGATGTATTAGCAGTGTGTCTAAAAGAACAAGAGATGTGGCTAACCTTCGTTGGCAACATCCCAATGCAAACACTTCCCCTTAAAGTGGGTAACCTCGTTGGTGATGTGGTTTTTCATAATGGAAATGAGAGTCGCATTGTCAAATCCTCCAGTTTTGACCCAGTTCGGCAGCTGGCTGTACCATACCAACGTATGGCATCTGACCTTTTGGCCATTTTTCTCAGCCAAGGCGACAATGGCGTCGCCGTTGGCGTAGTTGAAGGTTCCTCGGGATGGCTCAATGGTGTCCCACTGCATCGAGTGAGCTCCTGGTAAGACATACACAAAGAAAAGAGTTGGCATACCTTCATCGCATTGCCAGGAGTGATTTGTCCAAAGTCGGCTGTGTTGCTCAGCTCAGTAACGTATGCGGTATCCGTCAGCTCAGGATTGTCTGTCGCGCTGCCAAAGTACGCCTTTCCAGCGGCGACGGCACGAGTGTTCAAACCATCTGCGGCCCGGCGCGCAAATGGAGAGCAGACGACACTAGTCGCCGCAAGGAGCAGAGTATAAAGTGTAGCAGGAACCATGTTAAAGGACGAAAGGAAAGTTGGCCAAAGAGCGATGCGTTAAAACGGAGAAACGACAAACGACAGCAAGGAAACGAAACACTTATACTCTTCCTCGACCACTATACTATTTGTGGGCCCGTTTCCGCCATTCACAGGACCCTGCCCGATCATATTGCTTAGCATGAAGCCCTATGGATACCGTGTCGCCCAATGCAGTAATGGCACATCGTGAGAGCGGCGCTCAACCCGGGTTTGACGGCGGTGCAACACTTTAGCAGGTGGCACAAACCGGGATTTTTGTCGCGGGTAATATGAGAGGGGCGGCGCAAAACAATGCTGCGAAATCCAAGGGGATCTAGGGCCGTGTAATAGATGAAACGCCTACAATTTTCCGTCCATTGACCGGGAAAGCTGCGGACGTGTCATGAGAGCGAGCGCTGATGGGATGCGGCGGGGGAATGAAAGGGAGAATTTGGTGAGGTTAATATCAAAGGGACAGAATCTGTGAAGCAGCTGACGGATGGAGATGGAGAGAAGCGGAGTGGGGTGTTGTTGGCGTTGGAGGTGCCATGTTCTGCGCGAGTCAGGCCCACATTCCGAAACGAAGACTGATCGAGCGCCTCGGAAATTCCTAGTCTAGTAGTAACGTGACCCTCCGGCTTACATCAGACATGCTTCGCTTACTTAATCACAAAATGCTCCTCCGCAGGAAGGGAAGTAAACGCCAGACTGGGAAATTTCCTGCTGTAATCTCGATCCAGAGATTCCCCTTTCGGGTTTAGCGCAGTACCTACGCTTATCTATATCGGACATCGCTCCTCGCCCCATCAATCCGCTTTTGACGTCTATAAAATGCTCGCCAGGCTTTCTCCTCATCTCTTTCCCTTAATTCTCTAACCCAGCCCTGGAACCTCTGCTGCCAAGTGGCCCACGCCCTTTCTACACCTCGCCTGCCTGCTCACCTATCTCATCTCCCCCCACCAATCAAAAACTCGGTCTCGGACCAGCCAACATGCTACGCAGCCTTCCCAGTTTCCGCCTTATCTTTCTTTTTCCCACGGCAGGCTGTGATGCTGTTGGTACGACTTTAGTGTGGACCTCACAGCCCTGCCAGCTTTAGTTAAGTTTGATTTAGACGGCTTTCAACTCTCGTTTTTAGAGTATCCTCTCTATACTTTGTCTGGGTTCTTTTCCAGTGCGCTTCTCTAGGACTCTTTGCATTTGCTTTCGCTATCTACGATCCTACCTTTACACCTTTCTAGTTTCTTTGTTAGGATCTTCCAGCGACGGTAACCCAATCTGGTCATATTGCTGATTCCCCATCTTTCTTCTTTCCTGCTCCAACAGACACCGCCGCAACCAGACTAGACCAGAGCTAAGCCTACCTTGCCCCTCACGCGACGTTACTCTCGGACTTCTTTATTCTCCTCTCCAATTGTCTTCAAAACTTGGATCTATATTCTTTCTTTGTAGAACCTTTCCCTAAGTGCTCCGAACTGCAAAGAGACTCTGACATTCGCGATTGAGCAGGGGAGAACAGTTGAAACGGCGATCGATGGCGTCAACAAAACGATTGACAGCATGATCAACCGCAGTTATTTTCTCGCTGCGGACCATTTCCTAAGGGAGAAATTGTTTAAGAAGAGTGACATATTGATAACGAATTTGTAGAATGGCGAGGGAGAGACTTGAGATACTTAAACCATAAATCCGTCTCGCGACGGGGTATCCACCAGGGCGCAGCAAGGCGGAGGCGGTGGAGACAATAGCAAGGCACTTCCTTGATTGGATACGTCGAACGTTGGAGGGCATAGCCTTCCTCATATCGCATGAATTGTGCTCCATCCTGCTGCGGAGTTGATACTACGCACTCCCACTACAGCGGTCCTCGACGCTCAGCTGCAGGGTTGCGCCTCCACTAGCTATGGGGGTAATCCAATGCGTCGCTCTGGTTTCTATCCTCTTTTTCCATGAACGCTAGATTAGGCAGTTGCTCTAAACTTAATCTAGTTTAGGGGGGAATGCTAGCCCTAGAATGTGATTTGTTAGACCAAATTATGAGGCGAGGTTGGTAGGACAACAGCCAGATTTTAGGTCTAGTGACAGCGGTGAGGATGAATCCATCTTCTCTTGTTTCTCTCCATGGTCCACATGCTGCTCTCTCTGAGCCATGATTCTCCACTCACTAGGAGATAAGACATTTTTGCGATTGGCACAGGCATATAGGCCCAGGGAGAGTGTCCTAAAACGCCACATGTATTTAACGTGTATTAGCGTGCCTTCGCCTATATTAGCTTGATTACATCATACTGCATTACAGTCCTGACTCATTGTATTTTACTGACCCACTATTCCTCTTCCGCCGAGCTGCTGCGTTCAGCCCTCTGGGTCTCAATTCTTTTCTCCATTTCTGCAAGTTCGACATCACTCGCTATCCGCCGAGCTGGTCAGCCGTGCTAAGATGCCCCAAGACGAGAGGATCGGAGTCAGCGCCGCTTTCCAAGGAAGACATCTTAGTTTATACCTTCCTCTGCCAACTTATCATCGCCATAGTAACCTTCTACTGTGCGATTGCAATCTCACGTTACGGCCCCGAGCGCGACCCCACGTCCGCATCAGCTGTACCCAGAGCAGTTGCCCTACAAACTCCACTCAGCGATGCAAATTCGACAATACCGCATATCTGCAAGACTGGCGCGCGTGAAGATATCGTAGATCTTGGTGCTGTGTTGATTGTAAGCTCTTCCCCACTTCTTCTCTGTCCCCTTCACATTACCTACAGATCAGAAGAGTATACTGATAGTCCCGAATGCAGGCAATAACACCCTACAGCGTGCTCTGTCCCAACACGCCATTCTTCTTCCTCTCCCTCATCTCTTTCTTGTTCGGCATATTCAAATTCAACTCCCTACACACAGAAGACCTCGACCTTGTCGATGGCTACTCATACTTCATCATCGCGGGTCTACTCTCCCTCAACCAGCAGAATTTTTTAGTGAGCCTCCAGGTCACTATGCCGATAGTGATTTGGGGTGCTACTGTGTTTCTACCAATTTCGCATTGGCTCTTTAAGACGTTTTCCCCGAGGATATACGGGAGATACAGGCAGGCGAGGAGGTTGCAGGCGGAGGAGTTTTGGAAAATAATGGGTCGAGGAGAGAGGGTGGATGATGTTGAGGCCGGAGGAGAAGCTGTGGAAGGAGGGGACGTAGAAGAAAGAATTGACAAGGAGACGCCATTGAGGAGAGACGAAGAGAGGAGAGGATTAGATGCTTAACATCTCACTAAAGGATGGATTTGGACTAAGCAGCTGGATTTACGGGAAGGCCTAGATGATCTTCAAACATCGATTCTCTAGTCAAGTATGCCTATATGTGTACCACTATTTGTGCAATTCTCCTTTTGAAGAATTGGTCTGCCCTTCTGGTCCAGGATCCTGGCTCAGAAGATTCCTATTAGGGTCGAGTCGATCTGTGTGCGCTCCAGCAATTTCCCACGCATATTCCAGTTCCTCAGGGTCACTAGGGTGCCCTAGGGGAGATTGTGGAATTTTGTCGTTGTCTTCGATATCTTCGATGAAGCCGGCTGATGCAGTTCATGAAGGTTGAACTAATTCTGCTACAAGCTGGATATTGGCTTCTTCACGGGAAGTGTCCAGATTCCTCTTGGATCATGTAGGTGGCTTCCCCTTCTTGTAAGCTTGCCTTCTACTAGTCATTATGCCGATTCCTTGGGATAGATTGATTTGACTAGCGTTTTCGCCCCGGCTACTAATCCGGTGGAGGATGAAGGATTCGAATTGTGAGGGTGTAGAGGCAGAGGAGGCGAGGGGCACCAAAAGAGGAGGAGCAGCAACCAATATATTATATGAGGTGTCTGATGAGACGAACCGTTGGGGCTCTGAATAGGCCCAAGGACGGATTATATATGTCCCGACACGTGACCGTTTATGGGCCGTGGGGTTTCCGATGGTACCCGTAAGAGGAAGTGACAGATACGTCCCAGCCATGTTCTGATAAGTGGGCCTGACCACTTTCCTAATCACACTTAGCGCAGCAGCCCACACAACTAGGCGAAGATTTAAAATTGCCCCACTTCCTTCTTGGCCATGTAGAGCAATTAATTAACTATATAAATAATTTATTTACCACACATAACATCAATCGAATGAGGTCGCTTTAGCTCACTTGTAAGTTCTCCGTTTCACAAGATGCATCGCATCGGTAACTGACCTTGCTTAGGGGAGAGCGCCAGACTGAAGTTCACTTCGGTTGTACACCTGTGCGGTATCTGGAGGTACTGTGTTCGATCCACAGAAGCGACATTTTTTTGCGCCTTTTATGCGCTTTTTTTTTTTATTGCCTTCGTCAACCCCCACTCTACACATGTTATACTAAAGATAACGCCCTATTCTGTTTACAAGGCCTCGCTCGAGGTATTCCGCTTGACGTAGCTGCAAGTAAAAGAAATTGAAATATCGATTTGATTCCTTTCCTTCAGCTAGTAAACATTCCCCACATCCCTCTTCACATCCGGTCAAAGCAACACCAACACAGTTCCTTTCTCTTCTCATCATACAAGCGCCTCTCGCCGCCACTCTTCCACCGCATGCACCATCTCCATACTACTCAACGACTACCACTGCGATATCTCTCTGCTCCTAACTTCCCTCCTATAACTTCAATGGTACAGTAGTGGGCCTGCAACAAGAATACTTCTTGAATTACAGTCCTAGAGCTACTCTCTTCCACCCCGTTGAGCACCTGCACCCTTCTCCACCTTTAATCTACCCCTGCACCATTTCACCGTCACAATAGCCAGCATACCCAGCAGCAACGGGTTTTAGAGATCACGTTGAGGGAGGAGGATGAGTTGGAGAAATTGAAGAATAGGGTAGGAGGTTGGAAGCACAGGCTTACAAGACACACTACAACCTGCCAAAGAGAGGATAAAGATGTACTCACAGCACAATGAAAAGATGGATTATCAGGATGCTACGCTTCTGCTGTAACAATTCTGCTAACTTCACTATGCACTCTTTGCCCTCTCTACATCTGCTAGTCCCAGCATTTCTTGGACCCCAACACCGCTCGTAACAGCCATAACGGTTGCAAACACAGCGTGATTGATGCCTGTCATCAGAAGGGCACTCGTCGCTCGGTGCGGCTTCAGCACCACGGTCGAAAACGCAAAGATCGACCACAAGGCATTCATAAGAACTATAATAATCTTAGCTACCTTGAAATCTTTAGGTCAGTGAATGAATGACATACCGAAAGCAGGCAAAGCCTTCCTCTCCTGACTCGCCCTCATATGCGCCACCCCGACCGCAATGACCTTCTCGTCCCATCAGCTCGATTGCATCACTTCCATCGTCGTTTCCGTCACTAAAAACTTTGCTACTAACTTACCATTATAGCGACCGCATGCTGTGAGCTCACCTCGCCCTCCGCCACTGGATACGGATTCGGCAGCCTGAGGCCACTGATTCGATTCAGCGCTTTCGCAACAACGCTGTGATATATAATCTCAGGTTTTATAAGGAGAATAACGCCGACGAAGGCATCGGCGAAACCTTTCCAGAAGGTGAAGCGTGACATGGTGATGGTGATGGTGCGGGATGGATGGATGATATATGGATGCGTTGATGTTGGATGTAAGCTGAGCACGGACCAGGGCTTGCTGGTATGGGTTGGTTAGCGAGTCGACTAGATATGAATGTCATAGGGTATTATGGATTTATGGAGATTTTGGGGTGTTTAGAAAGTTGCTGGGTGATGAAAGGTAGCTTAATTCAAACCAGGAATACATGAGCCAGTCTTGCAGCAATTTCCGCGAAGCCACTGTAGATGGAATTATTCATATATCAAGCACTAAACAGAAGACATCAGCTGCCAACACAATCTTTTATCAGCACCAGCAAACAACCGCAACGATCCAACTGTTTCCAAAAGCCATAAACAACGAAAAAGTTCAGCAAATTATGACAGCCGTCCGGGGCGTCGCAGCGGAAGTGCACAATTGCCAGCGAAACCTCACGAATCGCCCGAACGAACTGGAGTGCCGCTTCGATGATGTCCACCGAAGCGCGCATCATTCATGCGGCAAGCTCTACACAGCCAGTTCTAGACACAACCCCAGCTCCAGCTCCAACTTTCGCATTTCCACCATCTACATTCTCGAACGCCGCACCAACTGCTGTTCCAAGGTTCCCTGTTCCAGATACGTTGCCCTCACCGCTGCCTAACCCCGCTACAACACATCGAATGGAAAATTCGCAGCCTTGTCATCCTATATTGTCAGTGCGTTGTTATCAAACGGTTACCCAGTGTTTGTGTTCGAAAGGTTCAAGCGGAAAGTGCAATGCCGGATACTCTCTCTCACCATGACCTACACAGGTTTTACAGGTTCTAAGATTTCTGACTATTCTAAATATTTGCTCCCTTACTTGTCTCGATCCAGATCCTCTCTCTTCTCTACTCTTTGAAGCTCCTCGCTTGTCTCTACTTTAGTCAACTGACCACTCTTCGTCTTTTGGGTCACTCTCACGGCAGCTCTCCAACTGCGCACCATACCTCCCTGACTCGAACGTGACGGGCCTTTACTCACTTTTTAACCCTACCTCCATAAATTTGGCTAGCCTAAGATTCCTTTGGATAAGGAATACTTGAGTTACAGATTGATTATTTTGCTCCGTTTTTCGACTGGCCAGGTATCGGCTTCTAGGTCTGTCTCTGCCCGAACCGGCCTCATATGTCGGCACTAGGGTTAGGAAGGACATCCAGAACATCTCCATCTTATTCATTGGATCAGTGGCGCGCTTGATCCCTGCACCATTGCATTACGAGCGGGTGCCAGCAGAGCAATCCCTGGGATGAAGAGTAACTATGTGGCTTGTCAATGCTTTTACCCTGCTTGCCCACTAACTAGGAGGGGACTGTGGAAGTCGCCAGTAGTTCCCGACCTACATCGATTTTTTTAGTGATTGCGTATGCATCTAAGTCTAGAGCAAGGGTAAGGGGCTCATGGAGGCTTGATACGAGAGGAGTTGATGCCCTTAGCTTCACTTATGAAATCGGCAACAAGTATGCAGCTTTGAACAGAACAAGTCATGCTCCAGCTCAAAAAGATGACAATCTGAAGGGAGGTTCTTGATCAGCATTAACATTAAGCGACTAATCTTCACAAGAGTATAAATACATGGGCCAGCGAATTATAGTCGGTGGGCCGTGGAAGTAACTTGAGGAAGAAGATCGAAGGAGGGAAATAGAAAGAGACATTGAGACATCAACAGGTTTTAACGCCCATGCAAGTACCTCGGTACCTGGGCCCCCATCAACTAATCCCACCTTCGTTATTCCTTTCCAAATATGAACTGTGTCGTACTGCAACGCTTGCCGAAATAACGCACCCAAAAAGCATTCTCATCAAGTATCTCGCTGCACCATCTCCGGCGGCGCCAACCCCGATGTCTCCGCCTCAGAGTCACTCGCCAGGAACGTGCCTCCCCACCTCTCCAAATCGGCATTCTCTACCTCATTCTTAATCACAACCACCCCCACACTCGTACAGCTACTCTGACCCACAAGTTGCCTCTGGCCACTCTGATCCGAATTTTGATACGCTTCATGTGCACCTCGGATCGAGGAGGAGAACGTATTTGGGAAAAACTCGGCAAAGAAAGCACGCAGTGTGGGAAGAGAGGCGCAGATGATGCCTATGTTAAGTTCCATTGCAGACCAGGTTGCGGTGCCCGGGTTGTCCCAAGTTATGTCGTGGCTAATAGCGACGATATAGATGGCATGGAGGCGGAAGATTGATGCTAGACTTGCACTGTGGCTTGGTTAGCATCTTGTTGGAGCCAAATTGATCGAGCAGCTTACAAGCCACCTAGTCCAAGAATGAGTACGAGGCTGATCTTTTCGCGCCTCGGTATTACCAGCTTTCTGAGTATAAAGATGGGAAGAATGATGAGCGAAAAGTCTTGGATGATGTTGATACCCGCATTTGCATACCAGAGTGCGGGCTTGTTGACACACCTACCAGGGATTCCATCGTCCCAGAATTTGGCCACTGGGTAGCATGAAAAGATACCTGTGAAAAATGTCTGGACACAATTTGCGATAGCGAAGACTATAAAGACCCGACAAGCCTTTCGAACGGGTGGATCAACTGTGATACGAAGATATTGGAGGAGTATAGAGATTTTGGTGAGGGTGAGGCCAAAGTTATACATTATAATACTGGCAAAAAGAGCCTGCGAAGAGATCAGAAGGAGAACTAGTATGGTTGGCTGAGCGACATACTTTCAGCGACCCTATGCCTTGCTCTGGTGTCAATGCTTGGATATGCCGGCCCATGCCGTTCTGAACTTCTGTAATATAGGTCAAAATAGTGCAGTGAAGGTATAACGAGGAGCTTGACTTACGGGAGCCCTGACATATTGAGGTTGCGATGCTGAATATCTAGACTGGCGAGTGAGCAAGCCATACCTTAAATGGGATTTGGCCGTGCTTATACGAACCAAAGCAACAAATATCGCGAAGTCCTCCCAAGATGGGTTGTAGACAATTCTGAACCTGGTATACAGTCGCAAAGAAACTATTACGAGAGCAAGACTAGGGAAGATGATTATGACCGCCAGAATTTTTGGACCCTTGTCGGCACGGAGATACTCCTCTGGGAAGATAGGCGCGGGAGTGGTCGCCATGATGGTGAAGGAATTTGTGCCTGTGAGATTCGGCTCAGTGTTCTTTCAGTTGGGGGCAGCAGAAGATTGTCGACTATCGGCGTGCATTATTAGAAGGAAACAATCTAAGTCAACTTTGTCACATTTTCCTTAGTCGTGGGAATGCGCCCAAGACATACTTTATCAAAACTTGAAAATCCTGCCTAGCACATCCTTTGCTGCAGATGCAGGTCATCTCGAGTGACGAGCCACAAGAGTTGCAGATCCGGCACGGTTAATTCCAAAAAGATGGTTATTATTCCATTTCCCTGGATAACGGTCCTGATATAGGTAACGTTCAGCCACGTGGAGTCACCTCGTGAGTAGCTCTCGTGCATAGAGTTTGGACGACTGCGTGATTCGCCGTCGTTGATAGGTGGCCTTGTACGGATTCTCAATGTTAACTGGGTTGATAGCGCAGCGCATGATGGTCAGGGCTCGGCTACTTCTGCAGGTAGGGATTTTTTGACGTTATACTGGATATGAGGCGCTAAAGGCTATATAACCGGACTTTTAGCCAGAGAATATGTAGATCGCTAGACCTTAAAAGATTACGGAACCCCACCATGGCGAACGTCATTGCGAAATTGCATGGTTCTTTCCTTTTAGGTCGTCGGTCTCAAGACTTTTTCATGGAACGTCGACATAGAGAGGAGGGGAGGGTCCAAGGGAGGGTCCAGGGGAGTTGACTCGGAAGAACACTGTCAGCAACCACAACACCGGTACTTGTGCGTCATTGTCGCGCGTCGTTTTACAGCGCTTGGTGAATTACAAATTTTATTTATATTCGAGCCTCGTGAAGAAACGATGTTTTCGCGCACTTGCAACAAATATCTCTCCAGCGAGAAGAGAAGTGTACTGAGCAATGCGGGTTCGCACGATAAAGGTTCTGCGTTATCAATCTTTACCTGGCAAATGATAACCATATTTTATTACTAGAATGGGGGCAGACTGCGTTCACATAATCACAACGGTGGCGCTAGGTGTGTCGATCCTACTATGTGATATCTTCGGGTTTGCCCGAAAGAGTGACTGCTTGAATGATGGCGGGGTCAAGTTCTATACGAATCTTGGTGATCACTTGGCGAACAGAATGTGAGTCGCCACGATGCCTTTGAAAAATCACCAACCTAAAGGTTCCAATTTGCTAGCGCTGTCATGTTACCTTGCGCCTTTTCGAGAATGAAGCTATAAACTATGTTGCTATTGTCTCTATTGGGAGTGAAGTCAGGATAAGGCCTTGCGTAGACCATTCCTTTGTACTTAATTGAAGACCTGGTGACAAATTGCTATGTCGCAACAGGGCTGTTGGGATTATTCCTGATAAGCTATTCGTTAAAAACTTGTATTGCAAACTATACAGAACACCTTTCAATGTATTGTAAGTGTTGGAATATATATATATATATCGAACGTGGTGATCACGTGGCGATCACATGAGACACTAGCGATGCTTGGCGGCAAAGGGATGATACAACCTCCCGAGCCTCACCTCAGATAGACACATACACGAATCATTACTTTGCTTAGAACCCACCCATTGCTATTGCAATAGCCCTGTGAGACCAACAGTAAGACTAACAGATGAAGAGATAAACAGAAATGAGCATCCAACTGTGCTTAAGGGTAGGCCCCAGTATGCCAATTGATCTCGAGAATCACTGAGCTCTTCACCTTCGTTATTCAATATCGGCGATACCTGTCAGATTATGACTCTTGCATAACAAAGGTGATGCAAGATGTTTCTCGTACTCGGCTTGAACCTCTTTGGCAGAGATGTTGCCACGCCCACGTACTGAAAGTAGTCGCTCTTCGGTTCTAATCATCTCATTTTAGAACGAATCTCTTTTCAAAAAACTTAGTCACTTGCCCGATTTCAGGTCCATGATGCAGCGCAGTTGTGTAGTCAAAATAAACACCAAAACTTTCAAACTCTTTGGAAAGTGTAGAAATCGATATATAAATCCTTGTTAACCTTTGGATTGTAGCAATTATTCTGCTGTTTTTAATAGGATAGATCTGAAATCGGCAAATCTTCGGATATGCATCATTAAATACAGGCTCCTTCGTAGAGGATGACACCCACCGTGGAGTTGTTTGTGGTTAAGTGTGGGGTTCGGAGAAAGTTCGACACCTCAGCCAAAGTGCTAGTATCGTAATGCCATAGATCACGTGTTGGCTTGAACATACCGGCGAGTTATCGTCAGCAACACTTCTCAATCATGTATTAATTTTTCTTGAAATTGCCTGAATTACTTTTAGAGCCTCTGGGGAGCTCAGAATTATCTAGTATGCTCGTTGTGGGGCCCAAACGTGAACCCCTCATTTTTGCTTATCTCGAGCAACACGAGAATGACGTTGTGGTTATCTCATTCGTACCTTTCATATCAACCTGTGTTTTTCAGTTTTCATAGTGGTTCTCTCTACATATACATTCCTATTATTTCTTTTCCAACGAATAAACCTAATCCACAATACGACAATATGGGCTGCAACCACAGCACTGAAAAGCCCTCAAACGATCTCACTTCTTCCGGAAACTCAAATAACAGCAACTGCAAGAATTGTAAAGATTGTGGTAACTGCAGCAACTGTACAGGTATGCTTTTTCATCCCGCATTCATTTCAAAGTTATTATACTCAGTTTAATTCCCTTTCTGTTCAATCCACATCACTGACGACATCCTCTCTCGCTAGATTGTGTAAGTTGTTCAAATTGTGACGGTTGCGATGGTTGCTGGGAGAGTACAAACTGCAACAATTGTTCAGGATGTGATGAATGTAGTAACTGTAATGGATGTGTGGACTGTATCAAGTACGTTTATAGCATACTTACTCGTCGGAAGAAGCTGACCCTTTGTCCCAGTTGCTCAAACTGTACCAATTGCAGTGGCTTGAAGAATCGAAGTAACGAAAATAATGTACACGAGTGAAAATTCTTTCATCCTTTATTTTACTGGGAGCCCAAGAGGTTTCATATACCAAGGTACAGATACTGTTCCAGAGAAGAGTAGGACGAAATATGGATGGATCCACTGTACACAGAGCCACAATATCAGGCCCAACTTCTTTTATATGTCCCTATAAGGCGATTGTAGAATGACAATCCGAAGGTTTTACTCCAGGGTCACTGGTCACTGGTCAAGTCGGTCCATTATATCTGCCACTATGTATCTTTTATTTGCCTCACTCTCTGCTACAGTTCCAATTGCTGCATATGTCGTCGACCCACCGCCTTACGAAGTTCTGCTGCTTTCTAACGTTCCTTAAATTCCCTGGCCGTCATTATGGTTGCATTCCGTCACGTCCCGCACGTGTTCCACCACTGCCCATTCTAGTTAGCTCTCCTGGTATGTGTATATAGAGTCCTCGTGCGAGCTATCAGCTTGATATGGCTTCCACACTCTTTATATTGAGGTGGAGTAAAGGGATGATCTAGAAATCGGAGGATAGAGGCGACTCGCAGCCGTGCGATGTCCGAGGCAGCAATGCACTGAGCAAGATGCACGATATGTTTTTGGTAGCTGTCCAATGCTATTCCGTTGTATGTATTAAAGAAAGAAAGATATACATATGTGTGCCGAAAGATGGAAAAATGATCGTGGTCTTGTTCCTTCAGTCCTCAGTGTTTTAGGCGTCGGTGTCAGTTTTTATCCCCTCTGAGACCCTTAGTCATCCATGAAACTGTGTATTCAAACTAGGAGCCACCATCCAATAGGGTTTGAACAAGAGACCCTGCTACAAACCCTATTTTGGGAAGAGCTCTCGGTAAGGCGCAATATACACATTCATTCTTCAGACGATTGACTGCCTCCAACTTAGGTGACAGTAGTGGTCCGATCCCTTGAACCTGAAGTCACAATATGCCGGATTCGTGCACGGGCACTGACACTCTGTGTGACCCATCATGATTTGCTGACGGGGCTGAGATTTTGCGTTCCAAATCTGCCCTCTACTTCTCCTACTCCCTCCACACCCTCCTCGTCCCCCTCAACCTCTCACCCCAGAACCCCGGCCGTCCACCACACTCACATTTCCTCTTCTTCTTCTTCTTCTCCTCCCCCACCTTCAGTCCTAGCCACACCCCACCCCCCAACAAACGATCTCATTTCCCTCCACACCAGTCCACCCTCGTTCCATTTCCCCTTTGACGAACGCGCAGTGACTATGCCCACACTTCGAGCACACAAACACAAACGGCAACACCCACTGCCTTGCTTGCAGGAGATTTCCGTGCCCTCAGGTTCCTAGCGCACGGCACACATGGGGATTTCGCAGAATTCGCAAAAGACGCGCTTGCATGCAGTCTTACGAAATAAAACTGAAGTGTCACTCCACGAACGGTAAAATCCTTGCGTCCATAACAACATCTAGTGTATGTACTGCCAGCTTTCTAAGCACTCCGCTCCGTCTCAACACTGCCATCGAATCCCAAATCCCGCGGTCGGTACAGATCGAGTACCACACTCTCACTCTAGCTCCACCCAATCCTCCGAAAAACTTAATGGTCTGAATCCCTACTCTCATCGTCTTGTTCTCACAAAAGGCAAAACCCTCACATCCTCAGCCCTCAGGATTAGACTCAACCTCGACCAAGCGTCAAAAAGACCCCTACGATATAGCATATCTATCAGCACCCATCACACCTATCTCTCTCAATGACTGAATCGGAACGAAGTTCATGCTATCAAATAGCTATAGCTATATAGAATACGGAAGAAATTCTGGGACCCACAATTACAATCAAACTACGTAACTTGCCAAAAACAATTTGTCATAGATCCAGCTCGCCAAGATGCAACGACGATAAATACAAGGATATATCCACCACCGCCTACGAGCTCCGCAACAGCTAACTCCCCAACGCCACGCAAGTATATAATACCCAGAACTACACACTACACATGTCCATTCCTCCTCTTTGCCTCTTCAAGCGCAGCCTTCAGCCTTCTCTCTTTCTCCCTCGCCTCCCTCTCCTCGGGCGTCATCTTCTCCTTAACTAAATCCTCAATATCCTGCCTATCCTGTTCTAGTACTCCAACCTTGCGCTCAAACTCTTCTTTCATGTTCTTCTCACTATCCTTCATCTCCGCCTCCAATTCGTTAATCTTCGCCGGGTCAGCATTCTGCGCCCTTGCGTCTGCAAGCTCAGCTTCCAGCATCGCGGTGTTGTGCTCGATTTCTATCGCATTGAACAGGCCTAGGAGATTGATAGATGACGTCTTAATCGCGAGAAGTGTGTCCCGAGCGCGCGTCAGGATATCCGTATGACTACCATCCGCATTATCCTTCGCCAGGGCTTTGGCCGCATCCAATATATGGTCCGCCTCATCCTGCTCGTATCCCACAGCCGCGACGACAATTTCCTCTGCGACTCTGATCAGCTCACCGATCCGGCCTGCGCGCTCGCCTTTCGCTCTCGCTACGGACAATTTCTCTGCGTTCTCAAAGTGCTTCTCCATGTTCTTCATCTTGGCAATGCTGCCTGCAGCGTACAGGGGCTGGATCTCGGTGCGTTTGTAGCGCTTGTCACGTTCGGCAACGGCCTGTACGACCTTTTCATGGCGGGTCTCAACCTGTGTGTGCAGCGTCTTGAGAAGCTCGAGCGCTTCGTGCGTTGATGGCACGTCGTTCTTGCCGTCCATGGTCTTGACTCCTGAGATGCTGGTTTGGAGGAGGTTCTCGCTCTCGATGTAGAGGTCCATGAGAGATTTGATGTCTGATTGCAGCGTGTCGTACACTTTGTCGAAGACTTGCTCTACGTACGTCTTGTACTCTTCTCTATCTTCCTGTGCCTTAAGCTCCCGCTCCTTCTCCTTGAACTCGTCTTCGAGGTCGCCAATATCCGCATAGCTGATCTCGTTGTCATTGAAGAGCTGGTCGGTGTGCTCTTCGGATTCTTCTTGTCGTTTGTGCCGGGCAGCGTCGTTCTTCTTACGAGTTAGAACTGCAGCTTTCTCCCATGCAACTGTCAAATCGTTGATGTAGGCAAAGTCCGAAGATAGTTCGGAATTCATCTTCCAAATACCCTCCAGTCTGGGGTGTGGTTGATGTGGAACAATCTGGGCGGGTAGGAACTCGTTTAGAACCTGTACAGGAGTCTTCTTTGGGGATGGAGCAGCTCCGGCTTGAGGTTGTGAATTAAAGCTCAGCGGTGCGGGAGTAAAGCTGAGAGGAGCAGGAAGTGGGATATCGGTACCTGCGCTGGTGCTCGTAGTCGGTCTGCTAGCGGTTTTCAGAGGCTGCGGTGGAGGTGTCGGGCTGAAAAAGATCTCATCATGGCCCTTGCTAGTCTTTGCAGTGTGAAGAGGAGGTACAAACGCAGGTGGAGTAAAGGACATGGACTGTCGGTGGAGAGACTTGACGGACTCGCTTTGAGTGACCTCCTGGGGTACGAATGCCTTGTATTGTCCTGGGGTTTCTTCAGGTGGCAACTGCACGGGGCCTTTGTTGAAGCCATCGTCGGTGGAGCTGGTTGGGGTAAGAATGGTCGCTGACTTTTGAGAGTCATGTGCGGTTGAAATGTGAGGTAGTTGCTCCGGCCCAGATCCAAATTCCCTTAGCGCGCTCTCGTTTGACGTCAGTGTTGGCTGCCGTTGCAACAAGGGTCTTCCTCCAGGGCTATACTGGAAATCATCCTGGGGAGGAGATTGTCGAGGAACCTGGACATGGACGTTTGGCTTCCTAATCGATGCATTCGACGCGCCGCGCGAAAGTCCAAACTGCTCTTCCACGGCAATCGGTTCAACAGCTTGATGTGCCGGAGGATGCGCCGCGTAATACTCCAACCCCCTGATGCCAGACTCGGCTTTCAAGAATCCTGTGAAGACATTGATCTTGTCTGCCACCTCCTGTTCGCCTGCCTCACTCCTCAACATGCCAATGTATCGCTCCAGCGACCCGGCATACCAAGGATCGATATCAGGAATGAGATCCCTAGGCGTTGGTTGGGGAAGATCAACGGGCTTTGAAGACGCATCCAACTTCGCCGCATCGAGCTGTCGTTTCAAATCCGCAATAGTAGCATCCCTCTCCTTGATCGCATCATCCTTGCCTTCAGCATCTTCCTTGAGCCGCTCAATTGTGGAGGCCTTCTCCTTGTGCGCCGCTTCCGAATTGGTCTGCGCTTGGGCTGCTGCAATTTTCATCTCTTCGACTTGCTCGTTGAGAATTTTCTTCTCGCTCGCAGCATGAGTCTTCACATTTTCGATATCAGCCTTTAGACGCTCAATCTCAGCATGAAGATCAGCTTTTTCTCTTTCGGCCCCAGCGTGAAGATCTGTCTTCTCCCTCTCAGCATCGGATTTAAGCCGCTCGATCTCGGCACGAAGGTCTGCCTTCTCTCGTTCAGCATCACTCTTGAGGCGCTCATACGCTTCGTCCTTAGCCTGTAGCTCCGCAGTAAGGTTCTGATTCTGATTCTGAGTCTGGGGCTGTCCACCCCATCCTGAAACTTGATTGGGCGTTTGTCCCCATTCAGTTGGGAGAGGTTGCTGTGGATGTTGCTCCGCTGGGGCATGTTGTCCTGGGTGAGCTTGCGCAGTCCAAACTCCATCATCCACCGCAAACGTATTCCCGGCAGTCGGCGGTGGTTGATACTGCAGGTGCAGCTGAGCCGGTGTACCATGCTGTGACGACCCTCTACTATCATGCACAGAAAACCGTTGCTGGTTCGGTGGCGCTTGATACTGTTGCTGATGTTGAGCCGGCGTACCATGTCTCGACGAATGGGGGCTAGGATGCATGACGAAGCTCTGCTGCTGGGGTGGTGGAGGTTGAGCAAACTGGCCATGCTGGGGAGATTGGGTTATTGCTGGTGCGACTATAACATCAGCCATGACGAAAGCCTGTGGCGGTTGTTGAGCCGGAGGGGGATTGTGATTTGGCGGAGGTGTAGGTTGGTAAGTATCACGTCTGGTCAGATTTAATGAAGCTGGTTGAGCAGGAGGAGTGGGCCATTCGGCGTGTGGTGGAGGTGGAGAAGGAACATGTGCCGGAAGTTCTACACTGGCCGAATGCTCCGGTTCAGTCTTCTTGTCATCTTTCTTCGCACCGAAAATTTCCTCATCGTCTATCTCTTCGCCGTCGCCAAAATGCTCCCAATCAGATGGACCACCAAAGCCTAGAGCACTGAACGCTTTCGTCTCTGTGGCGGGAGGGGGTGCAGGAGCTTTGATTGAAGCAGGAGAGCTAGTCCGGTTTCCAGCTCGTTGAGAGTGAATAGCCCCCAAGGCGATGGAGCTGACAGAGCCCGTTCGTCCAATATTAGCTTGCCCAAAACTCATGCTGTTTCTATTGCGCACCGGAGACACAGGTTGACTTCGAGGACTTGGATCGCTGACAAAGTTCGGTGCAATTGTGCTAGTCTGTCCGTTGATGGGCTTTGGGGCCTGGATATCTTGGGCTTGTGCTTGTGCTTGTGAATCTTGAGGGCTCAACACTGGAGCCTGAGCTTGCTGACCAGGCCATTGTTGAACAGGTTGTTGCTGTTGTTGAGGAATACCTTGATCCATAGGAGGAGGTTGCTGCCATTGGTTTCCCTGCTGCGGATATTGTTGACCTGGTTGCTGCATCTGCCCACCTTGGGGCACCTGACCATATTGCTGTTGTTGTTGAAATGGATCCTGCGTCTGCGGAGGTTGTATAGGTTGTCCATATTGCCCCTGCTGCGACATCTGAGCCTGAGGTTGGAACTGATTCTGCACAGGCTGGCCGTATGGTTGTTGGCCTTGGACCGGCTGCTGAGCAAACTGATCTGTTGGCTGCTGAGAAAATTGCCCTGGTGGTTGCACCGGTTGCTGAGGAGCAAACTGGCTTGGTTGCTGCACCGGTTGCTGAGGAGAAAACTGCCCCGGTTGCTGGACCGGCTGCTGATACCCCCCAGCTTGCCCCTGAAAACTCGGATCCACCATGGGTTTCGTATATCTAAACTTCTTATTCCCACCCTGCAATGGCGCATGACTCGCCTGCTGCCACGCTGGCATATCCGGCGGCGGAGGGACATAAACACCCGGAAGCGGATTCGTGTTCGCGGGTATGTACGATTGCACGCCCTGTCCTGAGAGCGACGGAGGGATGTACGTTGGGTGTTGTGCATCGGGACTGAGGACGGAGTTGGGCGGTTGTGCTGTTGTGGCAGATCCAGGAGTCGAGGTTGGATATGTGCCTTGTTGGCTTGGGGGAAAGTATGAGCCACCGGGCGTTCCGGAGGGAGGTGGAGGAGCGTTCGTGTTGTAGGGTTGTTGGGTCTGGAAACCGCCCTGCTGAGGTGGATATCCAGTCTGCTGTCCCTGTTGGTTCATATCCATCTGCTGCCCTTGAGGCGGAAACCCCGCCTGCGCTTGTGGAGGATAGCCCTGAGTCTGTTGCGCTGGGTACGCTTGTTGTTGTCCCCAATTCTGGGCCGGTTGCTGCTGTTGTTGCTGACCAAAGCCATGAGGCTTCGGGGGTGGTGGGGGAGGTTGGTCTTGCTGTTGCGTAGTATATGGGTTCGAGGGTTGGTTTACGGAAGCCTGCTTGACACACTGTTAGCAACCACCATCAAACATCCTCCCACGCCCACCTAAACACACAGTATCATACCGGCTGTCCCTGTCCATACGCCCCCGGCATCGCGCCATAGACGCCAGGATTATATCCTCCGGCCTGTTGTTGCTGCTGCTGTTGTTGTCCACCCCATCCACCCTGCTGCGTCTGCGGACTCCCCCATTGCTGTTGTTGACTCTGCGCGGGCGGCGCCCATTGACTCTGCGTTTGCGGGCCCGCCGACGTGTATCCCTGGTTTACTCCTACACACTGGAATCAGCTTGTGCAACACTCCGCATTTCCAGGCGCGTACCTCCATAAGGCGGGGGCACACTCCCAGGCTGTCCCGCGAAGCTCGTCGTGCTGCCGGGTCTCTGATAGCCGGGCGGCTGCTGAGCGTAGTTCTGCATTACAATTAAGATAGGGTTGCGAAAGCTGGGAGCAGCTTCGCAAACTCAGGTGTCGAGAGCTGGCGCGGTACAGGAGAGTGCTAGTTCGTTGGTGCGGTAGACGTCGCAATAGCTAGCTGAAGTATTAATAGAACAACAGCGGAGACACACTCGCGCGCTACAACAGTAGCCCAAGTGCGCAAAAGAAATAGAAAAGAAGCGGCAAGATAATGAACAAGAAGAGGAGCAGACGGACAGCTGGCGACAGACAGCCACCTACAGGCGCACGTTTGACGCTTCGTGTGTGAGGCTGACCGCCTGAACATTCGATGTCTGGAAGAGGAATGGTCGACGCCACACAACATCCTTGGTTCACGTTTGTGCTTATGTTCTCCACAGCTCCAAAGCTACCTACACAGGTCCTCATATTTCAGCAGAAGAACAAGCAACCTATTCTACTCAAATAGATTTCGACACAATATCCTTACACGGTTCCGCCAACAATTAAACGATGTGAACGGCAAACCATGCTACCCGTACAACTCTTTGGAACAATGAACGAATTCTGATATACAATGCATCAATGACTCCCAGCTAATAACAGTCCAAGTCCACTGCACCGAGTATGCTCCAGCTCGGTCACTATTCCTTCCACTCATCGCCGCACAACGGTTTCTCGTACTAGGTAAGACTTAGATTACACTTTGTTGGAACAAAGCCCGAAGACCATAGGTCGCTGTTCGATGAAAATCGGAAACCGTTGAGAGGTGAATTCGAACTCCGCACCAGTGTCGAACTCGTACCATGTGTGTCCGAAGTCTGCACGCCTGCATCGATCCCGGGGGTTACATTCAATGGTTTCATACTTATGATGCATTTATGAGATGAGGTCGGAGGTTGCACGTTTGGATCGGTCTTCATTAGAGGATATGAAGCGAGTCGAGAAGGACCAGGGACTGGTTGAGGGAGTCGAAAAGCAGGCGGAACAGACTGCGCCTTCTCTTTCCCTTTCTTCAAAGGCCGGGAAGCGGCTAAAGCAACAACGGGAGCCTTCGCAGCATTCTATTCCGGACGTTTGGACCTGGCGTAGTCGCAGACCAGCTTGACATCCTTGCAGATCGCCTTGGGTACAAAGAACTTGTACATGAACCTGGGCATAGATAGTCCAGCATCGCTGGCCGTAGACATGGACCAAGTAATGTGAGGGTAGTCCGTCTTCGGCCTCAAGTCGTTAGGATATGTATTGGCCACGTAGGAAAGTATCTCGACAGAAGCATAACGCCCCTCGGCGAGGCGCTTGCCCTTATTCGCTTGTTGCTCCGACGTAAGGAGAACTACCCCTTCATTGGCAACTCGGGGTTCCGGCGGCTGGTAGGTGTTATCCTTGAGGCAAGATCGCATCGTGACATTTGGGGGAAAGTCCTTTATATCAACGGGAAGTTGGATTACGATGAACTCTCTGGACTTGGTGTTGGAAGTCTCTCCCTGGAAATCGAGGTCAGAACGGATACCAGAAAGTAAAAGCACAGTAAAGACGCGATCATTGATGATTCCGCCCATTTTATGGTACATTTGAGAGACTGTGACATGTCAGCTGATATCTACTTCAGTCATGTCTCTCCTTCACTAGAGCGTGTGTCGGGATAGAGCAACAATGACAGCACAGCAAGCTTGCAGATAGCTAAGGCGACATGTTCGGAAGAAAAGTGATAAGATGGAACTAGGTAACAGAGAATGTGACTCACTTTCCATGGTGATGTCGGACATTCTACACTGCGTATGGAGTACCTTCGTCGCCTCAGACGTAGGATCGAATTCCCACTTCAAGAGCGTCTTGTGATCAAAGATTTCGGGTGTGTACTGTGCTTCCTGCTCCGAGTGATTGATTCGCAGCACATTTTCGAGCTCCTCAAAGTACTGGTCGTGAACAGATGGTTGGAACTCGCAGTACCGCGCAAACCACCTGTCTCCCTTACTAGTCTTGTACTGACGGATATTTATTGGTGCCGGGCCAGCGTTCTTCTCCAAGCGGTTGCCATTTTTCGGCCATTCCTCGCACTTCCATGACTTAGCTTCAGTGAATATGGTCTCGCAGAAGTTGGTCAATGATGGATGTCCTTTGGGCGTCTGGGTTCCAAAGTCTGGATGGTATGGAACGTCGTTGATGCCAAGAGATTTGAGCTTTTGGTTCTTCCGCAGGTACGAGGGCCAGACCGGGATCGTCGGGGGGCTGGCTTGGGTGGCTCCGCTGGGGGTGGGAATGGGAGAGGGGCGCTCCCCGCTGTCTCCGCCGAGGGGACTGACTTTGGAGGAATCGGCCATGGCTTCGGTGGGCGCACAGCTGCAGTGGGATTTCGTTTCGAAAAGTCGTCTCGAGAATTGTCGGCTTGGGGGTTGTGGAGGGGATCGCAGGGTCTAGAACGCGGGCCGGGCGCCGATGGTTGGGTAGCGAGAAGTGCCTGAGAAACGGTCTAGAACAATGGACGGTGAGATAGATGGACGATGGCAGCGTTATCCAGAAAGAATATGGACTTGGGTGGCTATGAATGGATGAGGCAGGAAGAGACGCGGCAGACGGCAGGTCTTTTAGTTGTCGGGGACGGGTTCGCAACTTGCAGTCTCCAATCACACTACCCTCCCGCCCTGTTCCTGCACGCCCGCTGCACACCTTGCAGCCTGCCCTGAAACGCAATCTCGAACAACAGCAGCCGCCACTATCCGGAAGCAGGACTCGGGGAAGAAGGTGGATTACAGCAACAAACCACCATACATCCTGCTATATACAGCACTGGGCAAAGTGTCCGTCGTCCAAAACCTAAGCGGACCGCCCTGCCTTGTCCTCGTACACCCTTGCGCGCGGCCTTGGCGACTCGACGCTCTACTGCACACCTGCCGATCGTTTTTAGTCCATGAACCAGGCCGAACATGCCAAAGTCTGATTCCCATGTCCACATAATCCACCTCTGGCACGGCAAAGTGCTTGCGCCCAATCCGTCTACCAAGGCAAATCGTGGTATGCCTCAGCCCCACCTCACCTCAAGGCTGCATCGGACAGAATTCGCTATGCCATCTCATTGGACGTCGCCAACGAGCAGCATGGGATTGTCACTCATCGAGAATGCGGCACGGGCGGGAATAACATGGACCACGCTGCATCCGTGGCCTAAGACTTCTGTGGCACACCAAAGCTTACATGGACGACACACCATGCCCATTTCATCACATCGCCTCCCAATCCCATATTCGCATTGGCGATGCAGATTTCGATGACAAGAGATCTGCAGCAAATACCGCCCGCATCTGATAAACCAATATGGATATACCGAGCATCGCCGTCGGTTCATCATCGGCATCTCGTATTTGAGTTTTGGGCGTGGGTGAATATGTTCTCGATCGCGGGTAAAATCTTTGACGGATCCATGGCTTTTGCTGCAGGCCAAGGTGAAAGCGTAGGGCGAGCGGTCCAACGGCCTTTGCTGCATATGATTGGATGACCGCACACATGTAGCCAGTTCAACATAAACTTCAAACGTTCAAGACGGCAACTGTTTATACGCAAATTCAAAAGGCCAGAACGCTCTCGATCCCTCACGACCAATACATTCGGCATGCATGCAAGCCGGCGCGTAATGTGCAGCGCCAAAAAGCCTTGGGTATAATTTCTGCTACAAGAGCTAGAACCTAGATAGCCAGAAACAGGGACATGGCGGCCCCCATACATCTAGTTATGTACTCTCCACTCGTGCCATGTCCTAAGAATGATACAAAATTGAGCATGTGTCTCCGCGGAGCGCCATGTCTACTATCGGCCAGGCCTAGAACGCCCTTCTGAATGAAGCTGCAGATATTGACTACTACAAATCCTCCTCTTGTATGGTCCAGAACGAGTTTTGTGCCCTGGCAAGCAATCCGATGGCGGGGCTCGATATAGACCCTCATGGAGAATTGCCATGGCGGCCAGTGAGGCCTAGAACAATAGTTATGGTGAACCCTCTTTTCCAATCTCTTCGTCATTGGCTTCTCTAGCCAGTTCGCCAGCCCTGAGAAGCGCCGCAAGCGAGGAGGTAGTTCGAAATTCGGGGAGTAGTTGTGGAGAGGAAGCAGGAAGCGAATGTCGGTCGAGAGGAGATGGTGTTGCCGCTACACTGGGAACCGGTTGCGGGAGCACACGCATCGATTTCTGAGAATCTACAACAGGACGGAGTGGCCCCGGATAGGTAGCGATATTATAACTACCATCGCCACTGTTGGATGAGAGTGTTGTGTCTTCATGAGTAAGTGGAGGGAGACGCGAAGGTTCTCGGAATGACCGCCTTGAAGGAAGGTCAATGGGGGCCTGGTAGTGTGAGCCATAGACAGTCGGTGGTGTTATCGATGATGTGTGGTGTGCATGGCTGTACGAACTTGGTGGGTAAGGCATACTTGGGTCCGAATATCCACGGGCATCACGTGCCATTGCGCTGACATGTATGTCAAATGAGCTTTCTTTGTGCAAGGTTAGAGAACGTGGCGACCCAGATGAAGGAGAGTAGGGATCAGCCATCCTGGGTGAGTTGAGTCCAGACATGGAATGGGCTGCAGGTGAGGTTGAGTTCGACGGATATGTGGGACCTGAGGGTAGCCGAATAGGAGCAATTGGCGGACTGCTCTCTGTCCTGTGATGACCAACGGTGAAGAGGTCCGGCTGGGCGGAGCTAACTCTTCTTTTTTGTAGTCGGTCGACTTGTTCATCACTCCTACTCCAGGTCCCTGATGTTGACGTACTCGTCTCTGTTTCTAATTTGGATCGTTTGTCCACGCCTGTTTGTCAAATGTTATGCTAGACTCCTACGACAGGAGGGGTGCGGGGAAACCCACCTTTCTGCGGTGTGGCGTGCTTTGCCTTGAACTCTTCAAGATACTTTTGATAGGCATCGTACTGGGGCGTCTTCTTGTACTCTGCCAACTCTGTATAGTATTTCTCCTTAGCAGCATTGGCCTGGCGCTCGCACGCTTCCCGAGCATCGGCTGGCAACACCTGCCACCTTTCGCCAACCACCTTGGCGATTTCCGTAAAAGATAAATCTTGGCCCTTTAGGGTTTCTCTCACCTCTGCTTCGGATTAGGCGTGCACAGCCAAGACGAGTGAAGGGATGCACTCACGATTTGAAAAAATTACATAAGCGGATGGAGGGCGTTCGGGAGCATATTCGTCAGGCTTCGTAGTGTTAGCAGTGCGTTCTGTGCCGATGCAGGGGCCAACTGACTTTGGGATGCCGTCTGTACTTGCGCTTGGTACTTGTGCTAGCAGCTCCAGAAACAGACGGTTCGCTCGGTCTCAGTCTTGGTTCCTGTGTTGAGTCGTCGCTTCGATAAGACCCATCGGCACTGGTATTCTTAATTAGAAGTGGGCGGTCGCCAGATTGTCCTCTCGATTCTGCAATTGCCCTTTGCAGTTTCTATAGCAGATCTCCCAGTTAGTGCAACTGATATCGAAGGCTGTTGCACGATAGTACTACTTGGTCGGGAATGTAACATACTCTGCGGTGTCCAAGCTTGACGTTGAGAGAACTCCTGAGAAGCGTGAGCAGGATTTCCGGCACAGGTATACCAAATGGCTTACAAGTCTGATTCAGTAATGTCCAATACGGTCTCCCAGGTGTCAAAGCCTTCGGTGACGAAAACCTCAAGGTACTGGGACAGTCCCAATCGCTCCAACCGCTCCGCTAGATCGCTCATGTAGGGAAGGTGTCTTGATGTTACGTGTAGGGTGATGTTCAAGAGAGGTACGGGTGTTTAGGTGTGTTGGGGTTGGCACGCCCGAGGGTTGTCTTCAAAGTTATGCCCAGCCAGCCCAGTAAGAGACGGAGGGAAAGGCGTCTGATAGTACTGGACCCACCGGTGACAAGGTGACGAGGCACGAGTGGTAGTGCACAGAGAAAGCGTAGTGTATACAAGAAGGAGTGTAATAGGAAATAGGAAATAGGATGTTGTTTTGTTGCTTATAATGGGTAGGCGAAGGATGCCAGTAGCTGAGGGCGAATCGTACGAAAAACTGGGTATTTGTAAAAGTGTTGCAGGGCGCAGAGCGCAAGAAGAGTAAACGTGGATGGCAAATGTTAAAACTGATGCTCCATAGATAGACGTTGGACAAAACGTGGGGTTTGGCAGAATTGGCCCGGATGGAATCACCAGACCTGTTAATTATGTTGTGGGGATGGCGAGAGACAGTGCTGTGGTGCTATCATGAAAGGAAGAGCTGCCAGGAGCAGGCACGACCCAAGCAATAGCCAGCTGGATAGTCAGAGCGGAGCTGGTGGGCATTGGGCGCGGCCAGGGATTGAGTATGGAATGTGCGGTAGGTAGTGAATACCGGCTCATTCGTTCAGCGGGAGTAGACTACGGCGGAGCGAGTCTGGGGGGCGTGAGTGGCCTAGAGGGGCCAGAATGGAGAGCCGCGTGGTCGGAGTTAAGCGTGGGGAATAACGATGAAGGGCATTGCGGCGTGGTGGCAGCGGATGTTACTAGGAGGGTGGCAGCGACATGATGGAGCCAGGTGAAGAGATTTGAAACGACCGCAGCGAGGAACACGACGGTGAGGTCAGAGCCGTAGCTGGAACGGCAGGCGACGGCCGGGGATTTGTTGATGTGTGGGAGGACAACCGACGACAGGCCGACGACAGGGCCGACGTGCAGCGTCGTTTACGAATTGGCAAGCCAAGGCAGGCGCACGCACCGCGGGACAGCAGCGGAGCGCGTCAGGGAATGTCCTGGCTAGCAGCAAGATGCGCAGGCGGTGAGGGCTGGGGATCGAGACAAAGGACGGAATCGAGCCCGCACGCCGGCGACGCGCTGCAGAGTGACGGGCTAGCTGGCTCGGCGGAGGGATACGGGTGCCGGCCCAATGAGACACGGCGGCGCAGAGGGAGCAGACGCGTTGGTGGGGCGGGCAATGGCAGGCGGCATGGCAGAATGACGTGCGGGTGAGGGAATGGCATTCTGGAGCTGACACCGATGCAGATGCAGCGATTGGCCGAGCGTCCCAACCCTCCTTTGCGCGTTCTCTTCCGGCTGGCGGGTCTGAATGAACGGCATCGCCTACTGGCGCCAAAATTCCCTCGGTGGGCGTGAGGCGAGGCGGGCAAAAGGGGTGGATCTCGATCAGCATGCGTGCGCAGGCGACAGCTCGGAACAGACTGTGCTTCGCGGAAAACTGCCCACCGCTGGCCTTCCCACAATCCACAGCCCACAAACACTCTCTCCCTGCATCCTCGTCATGCTAGAGACTGACCCGGGAGTCTGCCGAGCGAACGCTGCCCGCGGGGCGGAGTGGAGCTCTCGGCACCCTCCCTAGCGGATAGCCACTCCTTGCGAATACGGTGCAGGCCTTGGCGTTGGGAGGAGTCGATGCAGTGCTCCTCCACAGCAGATGGGCATCTCGAAATCTACCATGGAGCAAAATGGGAATCTAGGCAGTTTGCGATGCTGCGAGCGATCTCGATCCCCAGGGCCTGCCACACCGGCGCGCGCATCTGAGCCGATCAACGATCAGGAAGTTAAGAGCAAAATCTGCCACACTTAACCGAGTTTGATGTCGGCAGCATGCTGAGTGATACCTGGCGATGGCAGGTGTTGATATGGGTTGTTGCTGCTTCCATCGTGTCTGGGCGGATTTTTCGATCACGTGCTCAACCATCTCAACTGATTATGATAAGTCAAGTTTCATCGTTGCTGCTTCCAATAAACGATTTGAGCCGTCATCCATCTCGGTGGCTCTGAAAATTGCGCGAGGGCTTTCAAAGCCCAATCCAAGGCATATTTAATGAAGTCGTGTGCTGCGGTCGTGTGCCCGCGTGACAACCTTACCCCCGCAGAATCCTCGTCTGCGCAGCCAATGCCGCCGCAGGGAGCATCATACTCACGACGTGCTTGCTGGTGACAAGTCTTCCTCACCTCTCTACTGCTCGACATCCTCATCCAGTCATGGCCGCATCCTCTTCTCTCTCCGACTCGTCATCTTCTCCCTCGATGACTGTCTTTCCGTCTCCGCCAGGGACCATCTGCAATTCATCAGCGTCGAAAGCAGCCTGGAAGGTATTTCTTGATCGTACCATGCAGATTTTGTTGCCGTTGAGAAGAATCTTTGGCAGCTTGCTGTTGCCCTCGATGGGGTCGCTGCGTATTCATTAGTCAGATATGCAAATTGAAACATGGAAAGGAGACAAACACTTCGGTCACGTCTTCCAAGACCATATCTATCCCTTTGTTAGTCGGTTGTTTGCAATGAATTGTCCAACCCGCACTTACTGACATAATCGTCGAAGCCGAGCAATTTCCCGATGAACTCTAACGTACATTAGAATGAGCTTCGCGATGCGTAATATCCAACATACCTTTGCCCGTGTCCATGATGACCCAGATTTGCGAGCCGACGCACTTGTCGATGAGCTCTGCGGGGGCAATTAGCCATGCAACACTTCCAAGCAAAACACTACAAGCATACCAAGGGGAAGTAGATTTTCCAGACGCGCCATGATAGCAGTTTCTATGGCGATAAATTTGGTTGGTGGGTCTCGCAAACGTCTGGATGTGTGTGCGGCAGCAAGGCGAGGAGACGTTGGTGATCAAAGTTTGGGGATGCTTGGCACGCGGGGAGTTGGGGCAAGCGAATTTCTCGCGTCCAGCAAGGGTCGCCGATGCGTCACGCACAGCAGCTGCAGGCAGACGTCAACCTCCCTTACACGTCTGGTGCCTAGTCGGAGCACTACAATGGAGCCCAATGCTCCGCTGGCAATGCGCTCTCCTCCCCCACGCGCCAGCTTCAGCTTCCAGCATTGTTCGCTACCGTCTGAGGAGCATGCCATGTGTCGCGTCCAGTATGCGGCACTTCATGGCGCAATATAGGTACACCTTCTACCAACACTGGATACCTCGCCTGGGTCAAGAGCTAATACATCTCTAGGACCCCGCCATCTTGCCAAACGCCTTCCTCCACGACCTCAATATCCAAGCGTGTGCAGAGCACTCCAACGCCCTACAATGCCACATCCGAACAGGTATGGAGTCAATGGCGAAGCGCTGTGCTCGCATGGCGGTACTATGGAACACAGAGCGCGTCGCCGCAGACCTTGGCAATTGTGTGCCCGCGAGATTACCTCGGGCGGGAAGAAGTTCGTGCCCCGATGGGGAGCATGCCAAAGTGGTCGGTCGAGATGAATAACCATGGAGTCTTGACGCTAAATAGCTCCGTTGGCAGTGATGTGGAGTCAGGAAGGCCACACATCTTCGATGGAAACCGCGCCAACAACGCGACCACGGCCTGTGCTACGTATCGTAACGAACGCATCCTGTTCAAGGCCGCATTACGCGCATTCCAGGATTTTCGCCAGCTCAAATACAAGCTCGCGGAAGTAGCCGGTCAGTTCATGAAGAGTTTAGTAGGACTTCGGGCAGAAGAACGCTACTTAACTCCACACTCTCCCGAGGCAGAAAGATTACAAAAGGAAATTAAGAAAAAAGACATGTGGATGGTGTGGCTCAACTTGAAAAGAGAAGATTCCAGCTACAACAGCTGGGCGATGGAAGGACCAAGTCACTGGTACCATGAATCCTTCAAATACTTGCAAGTTTACAAAGCTGTATTGGATGATGCTACCTACGCAACGTGGACGTCGAGAGTGGCTCTGGGCTTGAGGATATCCAATGTTGAGTTGGCAGCCATGGAATCCATTGTCGCCATAAAACATCTTTCGGGCGTCAATTTAACTGCGCCAGAATTTCCGACGGGTATGAGAGCCTCTGCGACTCCAAATCCCCGTATCCAGAGTGTGAAAACGCTGCACCATCGACGACTTGTTTACCGCAGAATGGTCGATGAATTCGAAGATCACCTCTCAACCATGCAAGCTCTCGCCAACATTTTTCGAGCTAGGACCGCAGCATTAATGTACCTGGATCTTCTAGAGTGCGGTCAACTGAGTCAACTGCAGGTTCGAATCCTTGCGTCCTACTTCACGAACCTTTTCGTTATTACAAACTTAAAGAAAAGAGGCTTAAATTGCGACGTCTTTGACATATTTCCAAGTAAGAAGTCGGACCCACGCCTTGTGGTAATTGAAAAGCTGTACAAACACATAATGCGTGTTGTATATGACAAAATGCGGCCCATGATTGGCGATTTTGAACTTGGGCTGTACGAGAGAAGTAGAGAAATTGAAAACTCTGGATCACTCCCACCACACGCCGCAAAAATCCGACGAAATACGCTCCGATATATAAAGAGTAGGCATCTGAATTTATACGAAGATGCTGTAGGACTTCTCGTACCATTCGGATTTAAGCCATCGAAGCGTTATAGGCAGCTCTGCCACCATGCTACTAGAAAAGGAATTCGCACACTACGACAAGTTCAAAGTGCTACCCTACACAGACGAGCGCTGAACTTGCCACATCGTTCGACAGAGGAACGAGCTGCACATCGTAAACATGTCCACACATGCCGGGATGCACTCATCAAGAGAGCCCTGAGGGGAACGATAATCAAAGAGATGATGGTGCTACAAAAGGAGCCTATGGAGAGAAATATTGTATCATCCAAGCAAAGGGTGGAAATTCGAAAGTATTGGACTCTGGAGAATGTGGTACGATACATCCACATTAAGTCCAGGTCCGAACTGCGGGCTGCACGAAAGAAGTCTTCAGATCGGTGTTGGCGTCTCATCGTCGGAAGGATCCACTCGGGTCGAAAAGAGTTGTATCTCGAGAAGTCGTCATTGGTAAACATCGTAATTGATGTTCCGGAGCGAACACGACGTCGAAAAAGAATTCGTACGATTCTCGACACGCCACTATTTAGTATAACAAGGCAACAGAAGCGTCGACAAATTCGTGCCCTTCTTCAACTCTTTCCGCTCCTCATAAACATTAAGCGGACTTCGCGAACTCCATTATTGCCCAATGCAGAGACGACGCTTGGCAAAGTTTGCGGCATCTTAGGTTTCAGCGTGCCCACCCCGGTCAATGATGTCGGTAAAGCTACGGGCCGTTTAATTCGCTCTCGAACGCGTTTAACTCCAACGCCTCGAATGCGAGCGCCTCATCCAACCATTTGGTTCGCAGAACAGCAAACAACTCATTGCTCTAGTGAGGTGTCCAAGTCGTTAACCGACCCCGACAACAACTTTACAAACCCCTACGATAGCTCTGCAAACTCGAATACCAACTCTACGAACCACCACCACGACCAGGACTCCAGAATAGTACCCGAGAAGGACCAACAGTACCCAGTCTCAAACGACGACATGGACAAGGAACCGGAATATCCCAGTGGTAGAGAGCAGGAGAACGAGTCAGGTAGCGAAAGTGATGTAAATAGCGATCTTGAAAGCGATGCCGAGAGCGAAAATGAGGACGGCCAGGAGATCCACATTCCGCTCTCTTTCCAGATCCCGCCAGACATGCTCCGTGCAGCCATGCAAGCCTCACCGAACAGCCAAGCAAGCTTTTACAGCCACCGACTCTATCGAGGTCTTCAAGATCAAATGCTATCCGTCCACTATTGCTGTAACATGGAAGTTGCAGAAAGAGTCGCCAAGTATTTCGTGGACGAAAAGGTCCTGGGCTTCGATATTGAATGGAAACCTTGGGGATCCTCAAACTCGATTAAAGACAATGCTTCCTTGATTCAGATCGCATCTGAGGACCGGATCGCCTTATTCCACATTTCGCTCTTCACCGGAGAGACTGCTGATGAGCTCATGCCGCCCACTCTGAAAACGATATTAATGTCCCCGGACATTCTCAAGGTTGGCGTTGCCATCAAAGGCGATTTCACGCGGTTGGAGAAATACCTGGGTGTAAAAGCCCGTGGTGTATTCGAGATCAGCCGTCTCCACAACCTGGTCGAACACTACGCTACGAACCCCTGCAAAGTAAGCAAGAGGCTGGTTTCTCTTGCGACGCAGACAAAGCGCCATCTTCAGCTCCCGCTGTTCAAAGGCGATGTACGTGAGAGTGATTGGACCAAGAGACTGACCGCAGATCAACTCCGCTACGCGGCCACAGACGCATATGCCGGCCTGCGCATCTTCGACGTTCTCGAGTCCAAACGGAAGCAACTCAAGCCGATTCCACCCCTACCAGATTCTTGCGATAGTGATGTTAATTTGACCAGGCCTACCAAGATCTCCAAATCAGCTGCCGCGGCCAAGGAAGAGGAAGCTCTCAAAGCAAATGAAGATGTTGAGATGGTAGAAGACACAGAAGAGTACGAAACTGCGCCAGAAGAACTCATAGATAGCCACGAGCTTGAGGCTTTCTCCGAGTCAGTGTCCGAGAGTTCGGAGCAGAATGATGCACCTGACTCCGACTTTATACCCAAATCGCAGCGAGTCGGCCGTATGTCTCTCGATCCGGGTCAGCGTGACGGCGAAGCATTTGGCAATTCCCCAAAAGCAAAACGTGTTGGGCTTGTTGATTTCTCCAAGTTGCCAGGCACTGATCCTGGGTATCCCAAGCTCCCACGCTTATCGTCCGAAGACGAAGGTGATTCGGATTCGTCGGACGCGTTCGATCCTCCTCCCAAGACACGTCTACGAAGGCGTATAGTCAAAGCCACATCCCAAGAAGGAATTATTCCGGAGACAAACAACAATGTAGATGTGGACGAGTTTGAAGACAAAGAGCTGGAGGCACTACTCTCATCCATGGACATCGACGACATTCTCAAATCTAAGTGCGATCCTGCAGGGACAAACGCTGCATTGAACGACGCGCAACTTCCTGCTATGTCAGCTCGAGGTTCCGTCTTCAAGAGAAACGAAGAAGAGGAATGGGGCGTCGTCTCTTCACAAACTCCACTCGCAACCCCTGCCAAAGACAAGAAGAGAAGGAATCCCAAACACATCGAAGAATCCCCACCCGTATCCTCCACGACTCCAGACGCCATTCTCCCTCTCCAATTCAAACCCCTTACTCCCGACACCACCCCCAAATCCCCTGAGTACATTCTCGCCGACACTTGGGCACAGGCCTACCTGCTCCGGACTATTCCCAGCGCCGCCTCAGCCTCAACCTCCACTTCCTCACCGTCACGAATTCGCGCCACGGTCCCGCATCTACGCGCCTACCATCTGTGGCACCACCAACGGCTACCACTGGAAGAGATCGCAAGCCACTTAAGGGATCCGCCGCTGGCAATTAATACCGTAGTGAGCTATATAGCTCAAGCAGTAGATTTGGAGAGGCTGGATGTGAGTAATGATGAGCTAAAAGTGGTGTTGAGGGCATTGCCGGTTGGGCTGAGGTTTGGGAGGTATAGGAGGTTGGTTGAGAGAGTGAGGGGTTTGAATTGAGAGATAGGATGAGATTTGGAATGCGAGGCGGGCTGTAGCACGTATCTTAAATGTATGTGTGTGTTAAAATGATAGACCGATGCGAAATATGGGAATTTTGGATAGACAGTTCGTAACAGTACATTGCGTTTTGCATCAACGTTGGTAGGTTACTTGCGTGGACTGATACCCCTGTATTAATACACACTTCTCTAGATGATGATATGCATACGGTACACACGCAATAGAATCAAACGCTCCTCTTTCATTTAAATCTCACATTGATTGCGAGTATGCTGATATTTGAAAACACCAATACATTCCTTTACAATCTTGATGCTCGAGAACAATTCGTTGCAAGAGGAAAATATTGTGTGAACATCGCGCATACAAAGACTTGCATGTCTAGCACCATTCATTCTTAATATCAAGGTAACGTAATAAGGGGTTTATCTACTGCTCTTACTTTTCTGCCGGGGACTTGTTACCCGCCTGGAGGGTCTTGAAGATCGCATGGAGGAGCGAAATTTTATCCCAGACGCCCTGCTGGAGAAGCAGCTAAAGTTAGGGTGCGTGCGTCCGAATTTCTTCCGCCAGTCTGGGATCTCTTCCCCTTCTTCCTACAATCTCCACATATATGCACCAATACTCTCAGGGCAGGCGGAAGAGCGTCAAGATCAAACTCTCATCGTCCAAGCGGATATTCACGCGCTTCTCACCCGTCTCCTCCTTCTCCGCAAGCGCCATTCCGATCGACGCCTTGCCGTCAATAGCGGGAATCCTCTGGGCATTGAGTAGCAGTCCAAAGAACGCAAGTTCTTTTTGTGGGTGTAGCTTGTGTCGCTGGTCCATTCATGAACTGTAACAGTTTCATGAATTTTCGAATCCTCCTTAGGTGCTTTGTCTAGTTACAGTGCGAGTCGCTAGGATATACGCAATCTTTACAGAAGTCTGGGTCCTGCTGATCACCGGGGAAGATGTTTCGTGGGAATTGGTGAGTTTGTACTCTTCGAAATGTTCGAGCAAGGAGCCGTTACTAAAGCGCAGCGTGAGGGAAAGCGAAGTATCCGTTATGGCGAGCCTACTAACGACGAGACTACTAACGACGAGAGCATTTCAGTTGCTACTTCTTCTACTACTTCGTCCGTTGTTGGAGAAGTGATACACTCGAACAAGATTCTTGCCGTTATCAGTGTTCGAGACAATGGAGCTTCCTCCCCGTTGTTATGCAAGACGGCGCAAGCTAGTCAAGTGATATATGTGCAAAGAGTGATCGACAGAGAGGTGCGGAGGTGTCAAACAGTGAGGTGGTGTACCTTTACCATGATCTACTGCCTTGAGAGATGCGTTCAAAAGATCGAAATGGTTACACGGAGGATGTGATATTAAGTACCGGATATATTATGCCTCGATCATGCAATGGTAGGAACGCTTGAGCGACAGGTGGAAGACTTCATGCGAGAGTTAAAAACAAATGACAAAAGAGTGGCAAGACTTCCGTTCATCTGTAAAATCGTGGTAGCCAGGGTATTGGCTATGGCCGTGGTCTCTACAGCGAGGAAATGGAAGTCAGTTGCCTGCAACCAATGCGGTCAAACTTACAGAACATAGCAATCAAAACACACACGAGACTATGTAGATATCTATGGCGCAAATAGCACACACATTGAGTCATAAAATGATTGCTGGGGGAGGGAAAAGCTGTTGTCGAGTCTACAACATTTCGAGGTGCACTCATGGACTCTAGATTATCATTCATCGTCAAAGAGTTCGAATCTTTTGATTTCGACCCCATACCACGTTTCTAGTATCTGTCTGGCAGCCACGTCTTAAGATTCATTCAAATTTATGAATATGTACTTTCCCGATTCTCGGGATCTGGGGATGAGGAATGTATAGTGGAGTTTGAGGTAAAGAGCAATGGGGAAAGGAGGAACGAGAGTGAGGCGAGAACGAGAAGTGCGAGTGGAAAAAAAGGCGATCGAGAACACAGTTTATAAGAACAGGTGCAATCGCATTCCAGGAGACCTCTGGAGGTGTTGTACTATACCTTTTTCTTTCTGGCAGAAATTCGGTCTTTGGCCTTATCTGATATCAAGTCGTTCTCCATACAGCATGCAATTTTACTGATTTGGGGATTCGGGATCTAGCGGGTCAGATCATCGCGCTCTGGAAAGCATACGACGTTCGTAACTCCAGCTCTGGACTTTCTTCTTTCGGTTGCCACCCCGATCAACCAAGTTCCCAGTGTCACACTTCGTGTGCGAACATGCTTAGTTCCACATTCATATACACGTATCATACACATGACCGACCCAGGGTATCATATTCACATCCAAGCCCATTTCTGTCTTTTCACTGCTCGTTCTCACACCCTCGGTATACATGTTACCACCACCTCCTCCCCACCTCCTTGGCCTTCTCCTTGCCCTCTACTACGATCTCTTTCACTCCCTCGGCTTTCTCCTTAGCCGCCGCCCTCTGCTCCAATATCGCGTTCTTCAACTCGGTCTTCAAACCTTGGATCTCATCTACACACCGCCATCAGCTTCCCTCCCTAGACGAAGTAGAAATCAGTAACACTCGAGGCGTACCTTCGACATCCTTTTTCTCTTCTAACGTTTCTAGTTTCAGCCATGCCCAGTACGCGACTTGGTATGTGAAGAGGGCGCCGAGAAAGCATTTTAGGATGGGCGAGCCGAAGGACTTGTAGAATGTGCCCTACATTTCACCCATACGTATCAGCCTAAGCTCACCCAAATCGACATGCCTCTTTGAAACGCGCATGCATGACTTGAGGAAGAGGGGCTATGGAATGCACGTACAGTCCGTGTCGACGGTTCTCTGGGTGGTGGCGGCGGCGGCGGGGGACTCGTATGAGGGGTGGGCTCCGTCGCATAGCTCCTTCTCGTTGCTCTGCCTATGACTCCTGCTCTTGATTGCAGTAGACGTGGCCGTAGTAGCATAGCTATTCTTCTAGCTTGCGTCATGGTATTCGATGTGTTGTCGATGTCTCAGGCCGCAGCTTCCAAGCTCGCTCTCCGATGGTTCCCACTCTTCGTCTTCAGGCCAGATCTTCCGGAACTGAATCGCCTTTTGTAGAACAAAATATGACTCGGAATCTCAATCGCAACGTGTCGTCCGTCAGATGTGAAGTATAAAACAGGCTGTTCACGATGATATGAGGGGACGAAGAACAAAACGGGAAGCTTGACTCGTTCAATTCGGCACCTCCGGTCTCCGCCCGCAGCGCACGTACAGAACACGGACCGTGCGCCAGCTTTTGCCAAAGGAACACCTTGCATCACGACGTTTATAATTCCATTGATTCCTCCGTTGCCGCATTCCGTTTCCCACCATCGCCACCACCAAGCGATCGCTCTCTCCTGCTCCCTCTCCCACTCCAATCCAAGTCCAACACTCCTCACATAGAATCCTCGTACCACCAACCACCTTCCCACTCCGCTCCGCACTCTCCGCTCAACCACCGCAATGGCACGTTCCCCATTCCTCGTTGGTGAGATCCCTCGACATGTACTCGCAGATGCTAATGCGTATTCACAGGCGCAAACCCCGCAACAGCGCGCGGCCAACGCTAAATTCGCGCGCCGCGAGGAGGCAAAGATGGGCAAGCCGGTGGCTCCAACAAAGGTCAAGCAGGACTTCAAGAGCCCGATTAGCAAGGGGTGGATAAGTACGTCTTGCTCCCTTGCCGCGCCTTACGATCAAATTGTCCGGGGATTCAAAAAGGAGTTATTGGCTAACGTGTACGTTGTAGTTCTCCTCGCCTTCGTTCTCTGTGGCGGTCTGCTCTTCGAGGTCCTGAAGCTGTTCTTCTAAATGCGCGGCTCGATTCGACACACTTCGGCTTGGCTTCCCTTCAATCGCCACCAGTACAAATTGGGAGCAACTCAGCCCTCATCTCTCGCAGCCCTCAGACCTCATCTCCGACTCCATTCTGCGACTCGAACGTGACGGAAGGGGACAGTGGGTCATAGGAGAATACTTCTTTTCACAGCCTCATACATAGGGACGGCGTTTGCATGGTACAGGAATGGAACGGACGGAGAACTAGGAGCGGGAGCATTCGCTGTCTTGTCTTGCATCTTCCTTGCCCGTGGGCGGGCTGTGATTGATTTCCCGGAAATGGAATATAGCATGGATACCTCTGAATATCACATCTTGCCCTCTTCGAAATGTCCGTCCCATACCAAATTGCCCTTCAGAACCGAACAGAGCATTCGAAACTGCGCATCTGCGCATCCAGTCGTGATTTAAGAACTACGCCCTTAGATGATGCTCTCTCAATTCGAACCCTAATGTCTATATGCTACCTAATACCTACCGTTACCCGTTACTGCTCGCAATGCTCAATCCGAAAAGAAACCTTGGAAGCAATGGCGACCAACCCCTTTCCCAAGGCATCACTCTCCCCAGCACCCGCACTCCTCACTCCCCAGGCGTCCCTTCATCCAGCACGACCTGCCTCCTCTTCTTTTTCTTCTTCTTCGGCACACCCACTTCACCCTTCTCCACATCCCCAACTCCATCCTCCACCTTCACTTTCTTCTTTTTCTTCTTCTTTGCGACCGCGACCTCCTCCTCTCCCCCTTTCTCCTCTTCCACAGCACCTATGTCACCAGCCCCCTCGCCCTCAACATCTACCCTCCTAACCTTCTTCTTCTTCTTCCTAACCACCGTCTGCTCCCCTCTAGCCTCCAACCTCTCACTCGCTCTTTGCATCTCCAACCTCAACCTCTCCACCTCCTGCAGCGCCTTCTTCATCTCCGCCTCCTCTTGCTCTCTTCTCTCTATTTCAAACTGCGTCATTCTCCTCCCCTTGCCATCCCCCTCATAGTCGTCCAGACTCAGACTACCTAACCCCGAACTGTCCACCTCAAGGAGACTCTTCTTCGCCTTACCTCGGTCTGGTCTGGGCGGCACAATATCCGTCCTCTCACTATCCACATCACCAGGGCCTAGCGTCTCATCGCCTATGATCTCAACCCTCCTCACGGCAGCCCGTCGTGGGCTCCTCGGACTCCTCGCGCGCATAATGTCCTCACCGCGATTCTCCAAATCAAGATCCATGATGGGAATAGCATCTATATCTGCCTCAACATTCCCTACATTCCCCTCTCTAACAATCCGGCCCAAGGGTGTCGCAGTGCCAGACCCTCGATCGCCTTCAGGGTCGATGTAGAATGGGTCGTCTTTGTAGCGTTCTCTGCGCTCGGCTT
This sequence comes from Beverwykella pulmonaria, assembly GCA_001599595.1. Lineage (NCBI taxonomy): Eukaryota > Fungi > Ascomycota > Dothideomycetes > Pleosporales > Melanommataceae > Beverwykella > Beverwykella pulmonaria. The sequence continues at coordinate 3,033,383 of BCHH01000004.1, forward strand.
TGCGGCGCGCGATGATGTCTGGGTCTAGATATTCCTCTTCGACTGCATTTTGGTAGCTAGTCGATTCCTTGGTCGGCGCGTCGAGGCGCTCGGCTGCGGAGACGGAGGGCGCGGGTTCATGGTGGGAGGTGTACGATGTCATGGGCTCTGAATACGCGGCATAGACGTCATCTTCGTCTATCTCGAAGCCTTCGAGTTCGGCGGCGGCGAGGAGCGTACGGAGATTGGGGTTTATGGGGGTGTCGAGATCGAGGTCTTCTGGAATGGGCACTTTTCGTTGTGCGCCAGGCGCTACGGGGTTGAGCTCTGCGCCGGAGAAGAGAGCGGGGATGGCTTGGGTGAGGAGGAGTGGTGGATCCGTGAAGGAATCGTGGGACTCGCCTGTTGCGGTCCCGGATGCAGCTTCGGCGGCGAGTCGCATGAGCTCAAGGTACTCGACTGCGCGTTCTTGGACCTCAAGACTTGGATGTGTCGAAAGAGGTTCTAAGAAATGTAGTATTCTGGCCATGAGGAGGGTCATCAGAGTCTTGCGTTCCGGAGTCCATGATACCTGTTCGTTGCCGGACATACTGGCGAAGACTTTTGGAACCGCTTGGAGATAGACGGCGAGCGTTCTTGATGAGAGATGAAGCGATGCGGGATGCATGAGAGAGGTCAAGACGCCTTCGGGCGATGTGAGGTGGTTTGCATATTCTCCAACCAGCCATCCGGCGCATTCAAGCACACCCTGACCTCCGTTGCCAGAAGAGGGAAACATTTGGTCTCGCCGGTCGACCAGGACCAGCGATTGCGCTGCATCGACAGCTTCCGATCGAACGCTCTTGACGCGAACGGCGACATTCTGCAGTTCGCGTCCAATGCCGCGACCCACATCGTCTGGGTAATTCGTGTCCTCATCATAGTCCACAGTAGATATAGATTTGGTGGCGGGCGAAACTCGAACAAGTTGGACCAAGACATCGATATACCATTCGAAGTCGGTGATGTTGGCGTACGTATCGCGCGAGCACATCTCTAGTATCCTTCGAATGACATTGACCCGATAGTCGTCGGGTAGAGGCGGCGTGTGATTCGACTTTTGTTCATGCGGACGAAGAGATTCCTCAGCTTCTGAATCGTCGGATTCGCCATAGGGGCTTCCATCTGTCATTTGACCTTGGTCATGAGAAGGGTCATCCGATGAAGAAGCTACAGATGCGTTTCGAAGCTGTCGCATCAGACGGCCAACAATGGCGGTGAGGTTCTCGCTATTGACCATGCCTACCACAAGGTCCAGCGCGCGCATCCGTATGGAGATGTCAGGGTCATCAATGCACTCGAGAATCACGTCTTGCTGCTGGGATACGAGATGCGGATGGGACCGAACAATCTTCTCGAAAGCAAGCAACGCGACATACTTTACTGCAATTGAATGAGAGTCTGGAATTGTGAATGTTGCAAAGCTTAGCTTACAGTTCGCATCGCCTTCTATCACCATCATACCCCTGAGCTTGCCGACGCACAGTTTTGCCACCTCTTCGCCATCAGCCGTGCCTTCAACAGCTTCTAGGATTCCGCCTTGAATAATACCGTTGATGCATTCGTACAAAAGTGACATGGCCGAGGTTTCTCTGATGATTTTGGTCAGGGGGGGAAGCAGTTTCTTGATAAGCCTGGGCTCGAGAGGCGTCAGAGTCGCAAACTGCACACATCAGCCGTGATCATTCCTGAAATCTCGCGAAGCTCACCAATTTGATCAGCTTGATAGCCATCCAGTTGTTCCCACCTTCAACGAGCAGGTCAAAGAGTCTGGGTGCTAAGGGTAGAAAGTCCTGTGGTCTTCTCCAGCCCAACTCGCAGACTACATTGACAATCGCGGCCGTGACACTCGGGTCTTCGTTCACATCCTGCAGTCTCTCCTTGATCTTCGGCCACGCAGGCCGTAATGTCTCCGGATACACTAGGGCGAGGCGATAGAGTGTTCCCACCGTCTTTTTCCTGATCGAAGCGTGCGAATGTGTCAACCGAGGCAACAAATCCGATAGCAACGAATTCGCCATGCTCGGATTAATGACATGCGGGATCGCGCCAAGCGGCAGACTTATAACCGTGGGCGTCGGACTCGTAACATCCTTCTTGAGCTGGTTCTCTGCCAGCATGAGCACCTCTGTATCGCGTCTAAAACTCTGGACCGCCGCTAGATATGCCGTGCGCTTGTGCCGGTACTTGGGCGAAGACATGACCTCGAGCACGTTGAACGAGGCCCAGGACATGTCGTGGCCGAACATCTCGAGGTACGTCAGCTTCATGAGTGCTGTTGACTTGAGGTCCATGTCGTTGGTGCGGATCTCCTTGCGGCATTCTTTTATCGAGTCGGCGATGTATTCCTTCTCGGTGCCTTTGTGGGTTCGCAGGCCCCGGATGAGGTCGTAGAGGGATTTCTCGAACCTAGACATCCCTTAGTGAAAGCTAACTTGAAAGATGCTCCAACGATATGCCTTACATGTTTGCAACTCCTCAAGCAGCCTCCCGCAGCCGTTTCCCAGGGTATACGGACGATGGTGGAGGGGTAGATGGGCGGTTGCGTGGGGAGCAAGCGTGCATGATCAAGGCGAGTCCGATAGCATCAAGATGAAGGCCGTAGAGATCAAGATAGCCAGTTCCCAAAGTATCTCAAGGCTCCCGCGTCGCAGCCCAAGCTTCGTCGAGTGAGTGTGTGAATTGGATGTTGACGTGCTGATGCGCCCGCCCGCAGTTTCGCCGAACAACCAAATGGAGGAGCCCGGGCCACCGAACCTCAACCTCAGCATTTGGCGACATATGCAGCACGTCGTCCCTTCACTCCCTCCACACTCCGACAAAGGTCAAAATGTCCCACGCCAACCTCCTCTCTCCACCATCCTCCATCCCTCCGCCACTCGCCCTCACCCTCTCCCAAAAAGCGCCCCTGATTCTCTCCACCACCCCAACCTCGAACCTTCCTTGGCCGCTCTCCCTCCTCTTCTCACGCGAAACCCCCGAATCATGGACCATCCATGAGAACCTATTCCTCTCTTCGTTACGCACAGGCGACGACAAATCCGCACGCCAGATTCTCGACCGGCTAACCACGCGCTTCGGCGCCGAAAACGAGCGCATCATAGTCCTGCGTGGCATTTACGAAGAAGCGCTCGCAACTACTCCTGCGGAGCTGGAAAAAGTGTTCCAGGGCTACGAGAAGATCCTGCGCGAGGACCCGACGAATATTGGCGTGCGGAAGCGGCGTGTCGCCATATTGAAGAGTCAGGGGAGGAATGCGGACGCGATTACGGCGTTGACCGTGCTGCTGGAGAATAGCCCTACCGATATAGAAGCGTGGGCAGAACTGAGCGAGTTGTATGCTGGGCAGGGGCTTTGGGCGCAGGCGATATTTTGTATCGAGGAGGTGCTGCTGGTGCTGCCGAATGCGTGGAGTGTATGCACCCTCCACCCCCCTTATAAACACGGCCAAATGCTAATCAGATATGAAAAAGGCACATGCTCAACTCGCAACCCTCCACTACCTCACCACCCCCTCTAATATCTCCTCCATGTCCCTTGCCTTACGCTACTTCTGCCGCGCCATCGAACTCAATGATACCTATCTACGTGGGTACTACGGGCTCAAACTCACATGCCAAAGGATCATCCCTCTACTCTCGGATACCACTTCTTCAAAACGCAGCAATGACGAAGAAGAGGCCGGCCCGCCGCCAAAACTCCAGACAGTGAAGAAGCTCGAGGAGCTCGCGACAAGCAAGCTGGCCGAGATCGTGAGGCAGTATGGCAGCGGGAAGAAGGGGTGGTCGGGGTTGGATGAGGCCGAGGTCATTGCTGCGAGGGCGCTGTTGGATCGGGATGGGAGGACGGAGCGGTAGATGGCATCTATCGTTTGATTGATGAAGGTGGTAAGAACAGATGGTGTTTGGAGTATTGCGGTGAATACTACGTTGACATGGGTTATATATTCAGCGACCTGAGATAGATACCAAGGATCGGTTTCGAGCTATGCCACTTGCTCACTTAATGGAATGCGCCGGTGAATTGAAAGGCAGCTTGAACTAAGATGCCTAACTCTTGCTATCGAGCGTTTCTACGCTCTGGCTTGGCAGTAAGGCATTTCCCCTTAAGCAAGGCCTGGACTAGAAATTGGCCAAAGCAATACGTAAAAGCACATTGACATCTCCCCTCTCCTCTCCCTTCTTCCATCCCCCTCCTTCTCCTTCTACATCCCCCGGACAGAGGCTGCGTGTAGACTCATGCATGAATCAAACCCCTTGAAGATAGTAAATAGGGAGGCAGGTAGGTAAGCAAATAAAAGTCCGAGCCGGTACCGTCCTAAGGTGAAGCAAATAAGGATCCAAAGCTGGAAGCAGACCTACGTATATCATCATACACATGGACGATAGATTGCTAGTTTCACCAAGCTCTGAACTTGGGCTATTCAAGATTACGTACGATAAGAGCTAAAAAACTAAAAAGTAGAGCAAAATAGAAGAAGCCTCGGCCTATACCATCTCAGCAAATCTGTGTCCCCATCCCGTCCCGTCCTGTCCCGTCCATGCTATCCTTGTATCTATCCTTATTGCTTCACTCGTTGTGCATGTTCTAACGAGACTCCATTTGATGCCAATGAAAAAATAATAGTCCAAGTATATCCAAGAGAAGAAGAGAGGAAGAGAACCACATTATAATTACAAGAACTTATCGTCAACCACCTGGCCCAAAGTAAAAGGCCTCTATTTCGGTTTCCAGCTCCGGTTCCTCCTAGCCTAATCTTGCAATTCCCACTCCAATGTGAGAGGAAGAAACTGAGACCACAAATGATATCAAGGCGACTTCCCAACTCATAAAATTAGGTTGGGGGAAAAAGCTCAAGATGCCAGAAAACCTTAGACGACATATGCATGGAACTTCGGAGGTGAGAATCTCCTCTAAAGTCTCGACCCCTCTTCTCTGTTATCCTCCCCGTCATCCGCCATTAAGATATGATGCTCCCCTTGTAGGGCCCGTGAATCCGTCTCTGAGAATCGAGTCCGAGTTCGCGTCTGAGTCCGAGTCACGGTCGAAAAGAGAGAATATGCTAATAGAAAAACCCTCGAAATCCAAATCTCAGTCAAAAAGAGAGGATGCAGAAGGGAAATCCAGGGAAGAGAGTGGCTCCACGCATAAAAACAAATGTAATAAGGATGGTCGCCAGATTTTTTCAAAAACGCCGATCCAGAAATGCAGTTATCCAGCCAATTCGATCAAGCCAAGAAAAGAGCCGACTGCTCAAATTTCGAAATAGTCCTTTACATCCATCAAGTATTGAAGCCTTTTCGGGCAAATATGTCCTCCATTCTCATCGCGTTGTGGACTCCAACCACGATGTCTAGTCCTATCAAGGTATTTGCTGCCATCAAAACGCTCGCTCCCATCGAGTTTTGCACTCTCGATGAATCGTCCCCCATATCGACCTTTTTAGTGGTTTGCTACGATCAAGATTCGGTCCTTGGAAATAGTACGCAACTTGGCTGCCGGCTCGTCCAAACTTGTTCCTAGGCCCCCAAAAGAAATTATTCATAAATTTCAATAGTTATCGACAGCGCATGCTAAATCTTGCAAGCCATTGCCGTTTTCATTTTTACTCTTGCCAAGAAACTTACTTTTCCGAGCAGACAGCTTGCTCCAATCCTCTTCGTCGTCCTCTTGAACTATGATTTGGGGGCTCTTATTCTTCAAAATGCCTTTAGTCTTATTGGGGGTTTGCGCAGCACCACTCGAGGCCTGGAGTGTCATGGAGCTGACATTGGACGCAGTGTCATGAACACCCGTAGCAACGGGTCGGTACCTAGCAGAAAGTCCAATGTTAGATCGTTCGCTTGGGGCAATGGACGCGGTGTACCCATTGTTGGGTGGCGCTAATCCGGGCATTTGGAAGCCCCCTTGCTGCAGCACGCCAAATTGACTCGAGGTCGAGAATGGTCGCGGTTGCTGCTGCGACATCATCGACATAGGACGTTGTTGGGCGCCATTGGCAAAGTTCATGTAGTTGCCTTGGCCGAAAATCCCATTCTGAAACCCTTGGTTGGGCTGTATCATAGACATGCGCGGATCCTGCATTTGCGGTTGTTGATTGTACATTTGCTGCATCTGTTGGATCTGCATTTGCTGCGCCATGACCATCTGCTGCATCTGCATTAGCTCCGTCTGAGGCTGCATAGGGTAGGCCATTTGGTTCATGCCCATCATTGGCAGTTGCTGGCCACCCATCATGCCCATCATCGGCGTGCCATTCATTCCTGGCATTCCCTGCATTGGCATTCGTGTTGAATTCATCGATTGATTCATGCCATTCATTTGGTTACCGAGGGCTCCAGTAAACGGTCCACCTTGCAGGGAATTCTTGCTAGATGCGCCTCCGGTATATTTAGGCTTCGCCATTTCGGTCATGTGAATCTGTTCGACTAAGGATGGCGGCGTGTTTGGCTCGTGATAGGGCATAGTAGGTTCACCATAGACGGATGCAGGGCCCCGGCTGAATCCCATCGACTCGCGGTTCATTGGTCTAACGAGGCCACCTCCGATAACGGACGAATATGGATCCTCGGGAAGGCCTCGAGCGAAGGGTGGTCGGTATGTAGAAGCGCGATTACCCATTGGGCCAGCGGATGAAGGTCGATCGGGAAGGCCCGAGGGAGTCGTCCTGAAGTATGACGGAGCGGCATTGGGCGGTTGGGTGGGTTGGCGAGTCGAGCTAGGAAAGCCATGAGCAGCGAGAACACCAAGAGGGATATCCTCATCCGACCACTCATCTGCTTGCAAAGACACCTCCGATGGGAACCCCATGGATTGTATCCGCTGGCTAGGATCAGCTGGGGTGGTTGTTGCACGTTGGAGGTGGATCCGAGCTATCTGCTGCTGCTGCGCGACCCGCCTCGCCTGCTCTTCCTTCTGTCGCCGCTCGATAAGCTCGTCTTCATCTTCATAGTCGTCCTCCTCCTCCTCCTCTGAGCTATCCTCGACGGGCTGCGACATTTGCTTCTCTTGATGTGCCCGAAATTCTGCTTGCGTCATTGTACGAGGCTGGCCAGGGCGGACAGGGGCAGACTCGTTGACCACTGGAAGCGTCGGCTTTGGGGCGGCCGCAGCCCTAGGTTTCGGTGCTACAAAAAGGTCCTCATCATCCTCATCGTCGGCAACGTGAGAGGGTGCATCGTGTAAATTCGCCTTTGGAGTGGTATTGTTCGATGTGGACCTTGAGGAGAGAGGTGTTTGCAAAGAGGCGGTTGAAGAGGTCGAAACGGACTGTGGGTCGTTTTTGTGCACAGATTTATGGGCCATGAATGACTGCCGAACGACCCGTGCGTCGCGATCTTCGAAATCCTCTCCGTTTAATTCCGGGCTGTTGGAAGCAATGGGTGCATACTTGGAGGCGTACTTGTGTACAGGGACTGGTGGCGGAGGCGGGGAATCATTCTTGTCGGAGCGGGGAGACATAAGGTTGTCATCGGAACCCCGGCTATCCCAGGACTGAAGGGGCGCCTCAACGTCCAGCTTTCGGTCAATCTTAATCGGCTCTGGCTGAAATGCACGTTTTCCGGAAAGCAATGAGCGGCCCGCAGACTCTTTTGTGAAGTCTGGAGAAGCTTTCCTGTCTAGTCCGCTGAACATGTCATCGAAACCTCCGCCGAAGTTGAGATCCGCGTCGAGCTTTGGAGGGATGGCTGTACTCGCATAGCTCGATGTTGTGAGAGCACGCGTCCGGCCGTTGCTCTGAATTGACGATATCGGCTCGTCGTGAAGGTCGTAAGCACTCGTTGATTTGGTTGGTGGCGGCACTGTCGGGAGCTGCTTCCTGACGCTGCCCATAGTCAGCGAACCTGGGGAGCTACCATACTGCTGGACGTGCGGGCGTGGAGGAAGTCCTGAGAACATGCTATCCGTCGGGTCGGTATCCGCAGATGAGGGAAGGGTAGATGTCGAGCCGTACTGGCCGTTGTGATAAGGGCGCGGAGACGAATGCGTTCCGCTGCTGGATTTGCTGTCACTAGTACATAACTTAGTCAGGGCTGCAGTGTCGTTGTCAGCATTGATAACATACCGCTTCGAGGACGAAGGTGACTCCTCATCATAAGAATGGTTCCGGCTTTTATTGCCAGCGCCACCAAAGCCGCTGAATCTGGGAAATTTTGACGAAGATTTCTCCTGTGCCTTCTTGATCTCCTTCTCCTGCTTGGCCCGTTGCACTTCGGTTTGAGTTAAGACGCGGAAGCCGCCCGAATCCCCAGCAGGAGCTGGCTCAGGGGTCAGATGCAACTCTGCGCCTTCAAATGTGTTCACCGAAGATTTTCGACGTCCCGTAAAGAGACCTAGCCCACTAGGCTTGCCCATGCTCTCGGTGATTGTATATGAGCACCACGATGCTGTGCCGTCTGCTTCTCGCCCAAAGACTTGAGCGCCTTATGAGGAGGTGGATGTGACTTTCATGCAGCACGGATGTTACAATACGCAATGCTCGTGGGAATATCGATGATTGTCCTGTCTCGTGCGGAGCAGGTGAGGTCAAGACGTGGATACGGAAGGAGCCACTGTGAAGTGAATGGCGTCAATTAGCAAAAGTTCACAGATAATCAGGGTAGAACGTCGGCGGTGCTGGCAGGCGCAAGCGGGAGAGTACGTAGGGGCAGGAGGTGAGGGCGTAGTGGGCTTGACGTGAGAGATATTTGGTGTTGCGGCAGGTCAGCGTCAGGCCTTCGACTCGGCGGCCGGCAGGCGTTGTGTACGCCGCGCTTGGGATCTCACGACTTCTGTCCGCAACGTCGGGAGCTCGTCTAGGGCAATTGCAGATCCCAGAGCGCCTTGGTCGGCACACGCTGCAACGCGTCCCCGAAGAGTCGAAGGAGAGTTGTCCGGATTTTCCGTTCCCGGCGTCCTGGGTGGTGCGGTAGGGGTGGTGGGGAGCAGCGACTTACCAGGCACAAGATGCAGGTGGCAGCTACGGCGTAGTGTACCAGCGAGCGTGTGGTAGCGGTTGGTAGGCGGGTGCGTGTGGTGGGCGTGGTGGGTGAGAGCGGAGAAGAGGGTGTCGTTGCAGCGGCGGCGGAGGGAGTGAGGAGAAGAAGTTGTTGAGCACGGCCGAAAAGTTGATGCTCGTGGGATGGAAAAGGGAGCTTGCCGGCGCGCGATGGTGTTCCTCGCCAATGCCCGCTTGCAAGAGATCTGCCGACGCAATAATTATCAAGGCCTGTTTAGTGGCTACAGAAGCGGTCGAGGGCAGGGAGCGGACCGAGCAGTATCTATGTTGCTGCTCGCCACCGTGGGAGGGGGGCGAGGCTGTTGCTATGCTGCACCGTCTAAGGCAATATAGGAGGTGCAGAATGATCTGGCGGCGTGTTTTTCTACGCATGCAGCACCTGTTCCCGCCTCGGTGCTGCTAGCAACGGACAGACAGCTGCAATGGGCCTTGGCCTTGGCTTTTGGGTCTGGTAGGCTGTCTGGTTGTGGTCATGTCAGCAGCTTCGGAGCCGCCACCCATGCTGAGCCATGGTGCCCCCCGGTCCAGGGTGACGGCGCCCCTAAACATAGACGACGAGAGCCTTCCGTCTCGTCCAGGAACCGCGCGCTGCGACAAGAATAACTTGCTTAGGCAGGCCCGCATCTCACGACTTTGGTGTGGCTCGCGGTCTCCAGACTGCGTGAGCCACCACGGCTGCGCCTTCACGCTGGAGCATTCCATCTCCGACGGTTTTAGGGCTTCCATGTCAAGCAGCGACACCGCAACTCTCTCGGGCAGACACAACAGATGAGGGAGGCCGGAGCAGGTCCGGCAGCGGAGGCGATCATGATGACAGCGGGTCCCCTAGAATTTGCATCCTCTCGTAGGCCTGCCTCAGGGGCACAATACAGGAATTGCCATGCGTGCTCGCATGAGTGGCCATAAACTAGCCAGAAAATTAGGGCATTACGCTTGCAATATACAGTATGTACTGCAAGGCCGAGCTTGCGCAGCGCCAAGGGGCAAACAATTGCTTTCCTCGAGGCCATTTCTCAATCCAGACGGTGCCAGCCGGATATACTTGCGCGCCCCTGCGAGATGGGAGGGGGAGATCTTTGTTCGTGCGATGTGGCGTTCCGCCCAGCCTTTCGGTAACCCTCCCACCCAACCGATCGATGCAGCATCAGAGCCGCTCCAGTTTCGTCATCGCGAGCCTCTGCAACGACATATGGCAGGAAACGAACCTGGGCAAGGCATCTTAAGTCCGCTAACATCTCACGACCACCTCCAGCCCCTCAAGAAAGCCACAGGTCGTGGATTCTACACGTCTTAGCGACAAAGCAGTCAATGGCTTCGCTGGAGCCGTCTTCTACGGTGCGCATTGGCCATCCTACCTTCAAAAGGCGGTGGAGTCGCTTCTTGTGGCTGCAGGCGTGAGCGACATCTAGGCCCCCACCCTTATCGACCTCGCTGCGGGAACGGGTAACTCACAGAGCTTCTCGCAGCGCGAGACGAGCAATTCGCCGTCGAGCTTCCTCAGGAAATGCGAGACCAGTTGGTATACAAGACGTTGCAGAATGTCACAGTCGCCGATGGCCTGTCCATATCCATTCCGGTAGAGGGCGAGAGCGTCAACGCCGTGTTCGCGGCTCAGGTGCGTGCAGATCGCTTGTTTCTTCCACCTTCGTGCTCGGCCATTATTATTTGGTGTTGTTTTCGCGTTGTCTGTGGCTCCCCAACCATTTCCCGCGATTTTCGCTGCAACCCCCTCAATCCACGGAACGTTCCGCAGCATCGCACCACAAGAATTGGTAACACCGTCGAACGTTAGCCCCTCTCACACCTCAACTCTCTTCCTGTCATCTTCTTTGTCCAGCGTCCCCTTCAAACATCCGTCTCTCCATCGGTCCCGAACGTGTAATGCACTATGCATCTCAACTCCGGAACCATTACTCCGTCCCGTCTTTTCACCTTTCCATCTCTTGAATCCTCACGGCACAGTTTCTGAAACGCCCTCGAGAAGTTCTTGCATCGCCCGGCTCCAGCATCATCCATAGATTTCTTGGCCTAGACCCTTCATGTGTTCCACCCAGCCATCTGGACCCCTAATAACTCTCCACAAGCGCCTCATTAGTTCGCAAATCAAGGGTCTCAAAAGGAAATTCTTCGCGTCCCAAAGCCTGCCGGAGTATTCGGCATAATATAGGCTTTCCTGGTGATGCATTATCAGAGGTCGAATGAGGAAAGCCCCTCGAGCATATTTTCTACGTCTTTATTTTCCAGTTTTCCTTCTTTCGTCGGCTCAGCTGTTCTCTTCATGCCCCAAATAGTCTTCCACCCCTTTCCGATGACGGTCCTTGAACCCTATTAGTTCATCCCTGAGGGATTACTAACTTCCCCTGTTTTTGCATAGCCATACGAACCACCATTTTGGAGGTCCCCCTGAAGGAGTTTTCAGCTCAAGAAATTCACCGAAGTTGGCACATTGCTTCGTAGTACGTAGTCTATCTCTTTGCTTTCATCCATTTATTCTATCCGCGTCTATACCGCGTCTGTCTCATTGTCCATTTTCGGAACGTTGTTTGGACATTTGACTCGGGGCATCTACTCCTTGGAGTCCGTCTATTCCAAAGTAGAGGGGAGAGTTTCTCATGCCTCCCCACAGACAACACACCCCTCTCCTATTCCGTAATCGCGCTCTGGGAGTCCACAATTCGCGACCACCTCTTAGCCTCGACGACATCATCAACGACCACGAGCCGCGCTTCCGCCACAGCGTTTGTTGGAGGGACGAACCCGTTGTTTTCGCTTCCGCTAGGTTAGGACAAGGTGAAGTGGACCGTGCGGCTAGAGAAGGAGGCACTACGGAAGAGGCTGAGGACGCTGAGCCATGTTGCTGTACTAGAGGGAGAGAAGTTAGATGTGAGTTATGCTTGTCCTTGTCGATGAATTTCTTTCATTGTCTTGTGAGACATTGAGGTGGGTGTGACCATGAAGGGAAGGGGTGTGCAATAGGATAGACGGAGGCGTGTCGGCAATGAGAAGGAAGAGTCGGGTAGGAGAACCACAATGGAATAGTAGAAGACCTCTGTGTTGCACCAGGTGTACTAGCCACCGCAACAGTATCAGGCCTCTCAAGAGAAGTGGAACATCGACCAGAGGAATTTTGCGGAAGACTGCATCCTCGCGCAGTGCAAGGAGAATGCAGCTCCCAGTGGTCATATCAACAGGCCAATTCCCGCAACATGCGGAGATGATGGTGCGTATGTGATCCCCGGCCGTGGTCGCGACGCCATGTCTCAGGTTTTGCTTGTATGAAAGAATACAAGCAACTTTTCGGGCGAGTAGGCAGGCGTGGAGATTTTTTATGAAGCCTTGAGGTATGACCCTGAGCGGAACAGCCTCTAATGCAGACCTTGGTGGTGGTAGTAAATACTCAAATGAGAATTTTGAGGACGGAAGTGAGTAAAGATTCTGCGTGAATGGCAGCCCGTTCGTGGGTAAGATTGAGTGCCGGCTCACTCGAGCATCTCTAGGTGGTGAATGTATTTCAGCTCAACAAGCAGTCTCGTATATGAGTTCCTGGTTGAGCTGGATTAGATGGCGATGTAAAATCGCCCGAGCCCGGTTCGAGGTTCGAGGATCGAAGTCGCCCACCAGAGCCGCTGCAACCTCCCATCTAGTGACATTTTCTCCTCTCGGTCCCCTAGCTGTCTTGTCTATGTTGTCCATCTGTGCGCCCTTCGCTTTAAAAATAGGATACCGCAGTATGAGAGCCTTCGAAGGCGCAAGTCACCATGGCCGTACTCTGGACATACGACATATCAGTCGGTAGGCCAACAACGTAATGTGGGCCTCGCCGGTGCATTGAGTGTTGCTGTCGTTTGGGAGTCTTTGCCCTGGTGTTTGGATCATCATTTACTCGCGTCGGCTTCGTTAGAAACGTTCCAAGGTGCGAGAGCAGGTAAAATTCATGCAATATGAGGAAGGCCATACCCTCAGACGTACGTATCCAATCAAAGTTGGCAGAGTTTTAAAGACTAAAATAGCTTCTATAGGTGTCCCAGTACTCTAGTGCCAGATATTCCCAGGAGAACGCGCCCAGAAACCCTTGTCTCCTAGTATGCTATTCCTAGAGAATCCTCGTAAGACCAATCGACTAGCTGATGAGGGCGCCTGGGCGCGTTCTCCTGGGAATATTCTCCTAGGACTAACATGCTAGGAGAAATCTTAGCCTAAGAGCATCCTCCCAGTACTAATTTCTGTTATCCTAAAAGCTCCTAAGCTAACTTGTTAACCCTATTATAGCTACTACAACAAACCTAGCGCTCCGCCTGTTTAACCTACACCCCTTGTGCCAAGCTTTTGGTTTAGTGAATAGATCTAGATATATCACATAAAAAATGTCAATATAACTTCTCGTCCGGAAATGAATTTCCCCTCAAAACAATTTTACAACTACGCGGGTGGGCCCCTGTCTCCAAAAGGCATCCACATGGCATCGACCGCAACCAACCCGAAAAGCCTTCCCACCTTCATACCGCACCACTAGAACGTAGTACAGACACCATGGCTTGTCGAAGTCATAACATCGGAAAGGGCGATCTGCCCATTTGAGTGGCCGACCATCCAACATTGACGAAAATACTGACCCAACCGTCTCGAAAAACTTGCTATAGACGGGGAATGCCTCCTCTTCCTTTTCATCCTGCTGGGCCGGCAAAGACTCCGCCGCTTTTTGTGCGTCACTATCGTTTTCAGGAGGATACGAGTCGTTGGCTTCAACGTAGTGCGGTCCGTTGGTTCGGGTAATGACGACGCAGCTGACCTCTGCGGTATCAACATTTTCACCCGACTCTGCGTGCGGATAATCATGCAGACCGACGGCGCCCGCAAAATTTCCGTAGCTATCCTCCAGGCCAAATAGTCTCACACCCTTATAGGTATTCTTTCTATCCAGCCCGAAGTCTTCAAGTCGTGTGAGCCTGTCGCGCAATTTGAATTTCGCAGTGAGAGCCTCAAAGGTTAGCAAGTGCGGCTCTTGGTGGATGAATGCGGTTTCAAGATGATAGCTCGTTTTACGCTTCTCGTCATCTACGACCGTATGTTCAAAGACTTTTACTGCGCTCTCGCGGTCGACGTACAATGGGCGTACGAACGAATCGTGGCCCGGAATAGATACGGCCTTGCCAACGTGGCGAAATGACCACCCTTTTGCTACCCGTAGAGGCGTCTGAGATACGAAGCTGGGCTCGAGAGTCACAGGCTCAGAATCATCGCTTCGCATCGTGATACGATGCCACTCACTTTTGTCCAGCAGGCTGATGCCTCTGATATCCTGGCTAGTGAACGGTACCCCATTCGCTGGATCGATCCAAGTGACACGACTTAGATGCTCAGCTCTTACGCTGCCATACTGGATAATACCGCCTTCCCAGCCCATCCAACTCCAGCTTGGACATATGGGGTGGTTGGTATCCGGATGAATCCTACGCTTCGGCTCCGTTTCCGGAAACCAGAGCAAGGCATGCTCAAGCTCCGAGATGGGAAGCCCGAACAGAAAGTCGCTTCTGAACGTCGGCCGCGTGGCTGCCATGAGGCCCTTGAAGGCGTTGACGATGTCGGTGTTCTTCGTCATGGCTCTTCGCGTGTAGTCTGCCACTATATCGGCGTACTGAGTAAAGTTAGTGTTCAGATTCAAGATGTCATTCCTCAAGACCTCGAGTGGTGGTTTTGGTGGCTCAGAACGGCGCTTCAGAATAGGCCATGGATGAAGGTCTTCGTGAAAGACTCCTTTCTCGTGGTGCAGCTGTACTGTTTTAGGCGTTACAAATAGCTTCCTTCGTGACACTGCGCCTTCTTGAAGGGTCCACGCGCGCCCACCCCACGGAGAACTCGCGTACGTGGGCATTTCTGGACGATTCGCCAAGTTCATCTTGCCAACTCTTTGAATGTGTTGATACCAGGATCGTGTGTCTTCGCGCACCCCGGGAAGGCCTACGTCCGCATGATCACCATTCGTATTAACTATGGTGAACGATGCACAGCGATATATCGAGTCCATATTGTTGATCTGCAACATCTTGTATTCCTCGTCGTCCTGAATGATGCAGAGGCTATCCACCCACAGATACCTATGACCGATAGCGAGGACGAGCTGCATCGAGTCGCGAATAGTCTTAGGTACTGAATCGCACTGTAAGGGTACGCCTTGTGGCTTTTGCAACTTGAATGAGGTGTCCTTTTTGTGGAGAAGAGTGTTAGTCGTGCCCCAAACATAGCTCAGAGCAGCATATTTTGTCGGCTGGGACACGAGAACAACGCACTCATCCACAGCATCTAAAAGCATGAAGTCCTTCTGAACAGCCGGCGGAAGCCCACTCGTTCCCTCTCCCTCGAACGGAGGAAGCGCCTCCATCCAGGCTCGCACGAGCCCAAAGTCGATCTGCTGACCCATTCGACGTCCCTGGTACGGGATCACCTTCTCCCAGACTCTGTGGACTTGAACACTAGCTATCTTTTGGCCCCCTTTCGCACTGAATAGCCACACTTGCAGTGAGTACCGCCCGACATCTTTGTTGTGCCCCTTGTCCACATTGTCCAGTGCGAAGAAAACAGACTGCGGATCCAGACTCTCGATTGTCGGTGTCCAGTTCCGCGCTCTGAGTTCAATAACTCCACTTTCTGTCGAGCCGAGGCCTAATATGACCTCGCTATTTCCAATCTTCATGCGCTGGCGTAGTTGGTTGTTCAGCAAGGGATCCTTTTCTCCAGTGGTTCGAAACTCTTTGAGTGCAATGAATTCGGGGTACGCTGTCTGGAAGGATTCGACAACCAGCTGACAGAAACGGCAAGACGATGCTCTCGCGCAAAGTTCGGCTAGGCCGCCAAATGGCAGCTCGACGTCGGGGATTCGCATCGGCGCGTACTGCATGTTGTGTTTGAGGATGGTTCCTCGGAGGTCGTGGCTTAGGAGCCAGTCGAAGTTGATCCAGCTGCAGGTGGAGCATAGACCCCATACCTCTTCAGCTTCGATGGATTGCGGACTCTTGTGATACCAGGGATCGTTCAGCATCGTGATTGAAGGGATTGTCTTGCGCGCGGTTTACAACAAAGGCTGCTGCTGCTGCCGCCAATGGTCTTGCGTTGAGCGGGCTCGCGGTATCTGAGATTGCAACAATGACGGCGGAATCGAAAAGACCTGAATGCAAATAGGCCATGGAGAGTGCTCCGTCGTCTTCGATCACCTCTGAGTGTTGTGGTAGTGGTCTGACAAGGTCACAAGGCTCCCACAGAGTATCGCAACGCCTTGTGGTTGACGGCAGCATGCGCGCAGCGACAAAATGCTCAGCCCAGTTTCCTTGAGATTGTACGTATCGTTGATTTGCAGGGAGGTTGTACAATCACCCTATTTTTTGGTGACAGGCCTGTGATAGGCTTCAGCTCGCTCCTCAAGCGATGCGCCACCCTCAGCCTTGCCGCCGGCCGATGCTAACCTACACACCGAGGGCCCGGTGGTGTGAGAATTGCCATCCCTCGCATGGCAGTGTTTCTCCCGAAAATTATTCCTCCTGGGCTGTGAGCAGACGCCTGGCGATGGGAAGTCGGCCTTGCCGCATACAGATACCGAATCTGTATCAAGGCCGACATGATTGGCTAGCCATGGCCGCGGGCTCGACAAAATCTACGCAACGAATGTTGTGTATGAGTATGTGAGGAGCAGGTCTTGTTAACAAGAAGGTGTAGAGTTAAAGACGTAGGGCAAACTTTTGCGTGGTGAAAGGAAAGCGGGGGCGAGCAACGTAGGTAGTGGGTAGGATGAAAGTGAATATGACAGAATAAGTTAGATTGGACTCTATGAGGAATGGATCTTCCACGTTGCTGATGGGTTTCACGAAAAGCTGTGTTTACGCCAGGCAATGAGAACTTACACTGCCTCGGTAGTGGCTCACCATGGAAATGGCATACTGAGGGAAAATGAAGGACATATAGCCAAATGAGAATCTATAGAATATACCCAGAAGACCCTAGAGAACTTAAGGGAACCGAGAGATAGGCGCTGGAGTTGGTATGTAAGACTACAGTTGGAGACGCCACATGCGCCCCATGTCGAAATATATATTCCATTTCTACAGTAGATTCCTAGTTTAGGTTTTTGGAGTACTTGGGCTCCTAATGGTTCTCATGATTTCATTACCCATGACCAAGCTGTTGCCTGACGCTTGGCTTTCTTTCCACTAGTATTCGTGAGAGCAAGCAAGAAATCATGCACTATCGGCGCAGATATATGTGACTATGAGAATAAGCTAAGGAACCAATGATACGAGGGAAAAGGTTAGGCTTACCGTTATTTCCTCGAACAAAAGCATCGCCCCAGTTGCGGACCAGTTTACCGTCGGCGATTTCTTTGCATCGCTCGAGGGCAATGTTCATGTAGCCATCGACAGATTGGAGGTCGCCTGTTTGGCAGTCAGACTTTTGAAAGAGATGCATGATTTACATTCATATAAGGATGATGGGCTGTATGAAGGGCGAGACGTAGGTGAATAATAGGAAAACATGAGAGTTTGACAAATGTTTGCTAATACGGTGGGTGATAGAGTAGTAATAAGAAGGAAGGAGATCTGCCTACCCTTGTATATGATACCGGAGTTCAACTTCACCGTGACAGGAGCACCAATGATCTCGCTCAAGAAGCCACTGGGATCCCTCGAATCACCCTGTGCGTCGACCTCTGGGGTGCCATTTTGCTTGACTTCTGCCATATTTGGGGCGTGATGCCAGAGATGATTCGTGAATTCAAGGTACTGTAGCCAGATAGGCTGGTCTTGTGGTAGTCGTATGAAATAGCGATGACAATCTTTTTTTGGTTGATGTGAGGCTTCGTCTTTGTGCGTTTACCAGGTGAAAAGGTGATGTCGTCGGCGAAAGTAAGTGGGAACGCCGATGGCGCACAGACCACCAAATCACTACCCAATCGCGAAAAGCGTGATCGCGCGTTGCTTCAGCCTTGTGCACACTCCCCTCTATCCTCCGCATTCCCCTCGAACCACCTGCGCGGCACACACCACTTCAACCTAGCAACTCCCCTGTGTATATGCCTTCGCAATGACCGACACAACCGCAAGCGGCACCGCCGAGCAGCCGAAGAAGCGTGGTTTGTTCAAGAAGGCTGCATGGCAGACGGCCGCAAAGCCAGAGGGGAAAGAGAGGGACATGTTTAGCCACTCGAACACATTCAACGATATTGTTGCTGAGCAGGCAAAGCGGGTCAAGGAAGAGAAGCAGAAGATGCAAGCGGCGAAGAAGCGCAAGGCAGAGGAAGAGGGCGAGAGGAAGAAGCGCAAAGTCTCGGGAGACGGAGAAGCGCATCAATTACCTGGTAGTGGGTCTGCAAGCTCGACTCAGGAGAGCAGAACAAGAAGCAAGGGGTGGGAATTGACAGTCTTACTTCCTGGGACTCACATTGCTAACTCTAAAGCAGTCGTAGTAGAACGTCTCTCTCACCCGTCCCTACGAAGCCAGACCCAAACTCCTTAATTACGCACTACGATTCTCTAACCAAATCCTCGTCAAACATTAGCTCTTGGCCTCAGAAAACCTCCAATGTAATAGATCTGGGCGACACTGACTCAGATTCCGACGATTCACTCTACCAGAAACCTCCACCGAGACAGGCACCCGCCGTATCAATGCCCCGCCTTCCCTCCAAACCCACGCCATCAGAAGAAGTCGAAGAGGTCCATGACCCAGAGATTGCGGCAATAATTGCTAGGGCGCGTGCAAGGGCTGCAAAGGAAGCAGAAGCCACGATACCTCAGACGAAGGGAGCCGCGCAAAAACCAGCAGTCGTGCAGTTGTTCATCTCATCCGAGATACCCGAAACCATATCCATGCTCATTAAAATCAAGATAGACACACAGATCCAGAAGCCGTGGGAAGCGTGGTGCAGCAGGCAAGGCTTCTCGAAGGAAAAAATGGATGACATTTTCCTGACATGGAAGGGGAAACAGATATATACGAGTACGACAATTGCTCGGTTGGGCGTGAGCCTTGATAGGAACGGGTTCATTACCGTCCAGGACGATCCGCAAATCTACGATGAGAACAACCTGCCGAAAATTCATCTAGAGGCTTGGACAAAAGAGTTGTTTGAGGAACGGAAGAAGGAGTTGGCCGAAGAAGAAGTAGCAAAGCGGAAAGCTGCTGAAGAGCTGGAAGAGGTAGATGAAGAGCCTGTTGCAGAGCCTGTGGTTGAGGCGCGGAAGATTAGGTTGTTCTTGAAGGCAAGGGGGAAGCCAGATTTCAAGATCAGTGTCAACCCGGTATGTCTTCACCACACAGCCTTTTGAGTTCTGATATCTTCATATTGACAAATTAGAAGGACACCACTTTCGATCACCTCACGGCCGCTTTCAAGATGAAGATGGCAATACCAACAGAATGCCCCATCACGTTGATGTTCGATGGAGACCGATTGCAACCCTTGGACACGATCGCCGACTGCGATATCGATGACATGGACTCGATTGAGGTCCACTTCAAATAGCCAGCACTCACTTCTTCCCTCATTCTTCTTCGAGTACTACAATCGATTTCCGTCCTGACATAGCGTGGTATGCCGAGGTATTGGTAATCGGCTTTTCTTTACATATGATGATTCAATATATTGCGAGCGAGGCGTTGGTGGGATTTGTCCGATATGTCAGGATATCACATTACGATTGGGCGCACCACTGAGAGAGATATCATTGGGTCCTGTATTTCTGACTTTCAAGAGGTAATGATGCACTAAACAAAATTTACAAGTGACGAACGGTATATGCAGTGGGTTCTATATTTTTCAGACAGATCTGTTCTTCACAGTTCATAGCCGAAACCATCCTTACACATCAGTGCATGCGGTTTTGCATGCATCTTTTCTGTATCTTCGCATCCATCTTGCATGACACGTCTTTCTTTTCGATTTTTCAAGTCAAGCCTTCCCCAAACTGACCCCTCCAAGACTTGGAAGCTTGAATAAGTACACGTCCTAACTCTATTCATCTACAACTAGACTGACGCTTAGGTTCATGAAGCAGCCGAAATAAGCTTAATTTTAAGCCTCATACTAGCGCCTCTACCCCGCCACCAGAACTGCCCCACTCTAAAAAATGTTTCTCGACCTCCCGTCGGCCATCGATCCTGTCTCCCTTGACGACTCCAACCATCCCCTCTCCACCTAACACACACCGGGAAAAGAAGAATAAGAAGAAGGAGCACAAAATGAAACTCCTAACTCTCAACTTCCTAACCTGCGCCCTCAAATCCTGCAAATCATCACCCTCCTCCTTCCCTTTACACCCTCGCGACGCCGAACTCGAGGTCGTGGAATCAGACATAAATCTAGCTTTTTTGAAGAACATATTGCCGCGGCTGATGTGGGCGGAGTTACGAGTTATTGTGGGCGAGGTACGTGGCACTTACATTTGAGGAATCGGGGAAGGGAAGGGAAGGGAAGGGAAGGGCAAAGGGATAGGGAATTAGAAGGTTATTAACGTGATTGTATAGCTTGGCCTCCCCTCCCTCCCGGAGACACCGCCTGAGCGAGACGACCTCTCCACCATCCCCTCGATCACCTCACCCTCCGTAGTCCAAGACCCCAAGGCCATCAACTCCCTAGACACCGCGCCCGCACTGGTACCACTAGAAGAGACTCCGACGCAGACTGCCATCGACCTTCACCGTATATTACTCGAGACATGCATCAAAGAGGGAAAGCTGGTGTGTGGGAATTGCGGATATGAGTATGCGGTTAAAGAGGGGGTTGCGAATTTTCTGCTGCCGGGGCATTTGGTGTAGAAGAGCTTGACGGGTGGAAGGAGCTGGATCATGATTGGGGGATGGAATGCTGGATGGGGCGGGGATGGATAGACATATGGAGAACAGAAGGACGAGGGTGAAGTGGAGCATGGGTGAGGGGAAAATGGGGTGTAGCCCGATAGGAATGGGGATGGATATTATACCCTTTTTTGGCATTTCGTGGAGTTTAGTCCAGGGTCGAGAGTGTAGGGCAAAGGTAGGCTTGGGCATAGGCAGTAGAACCCAACCCCCAGGGATAGAAGAAAGACAATTTGATCTTGCTACTTATACTCGTCACGATTTTGCACATGAAGATTTGGCTTGATGTGATGTGATATGACACTTTTCTAGAACTACCACCACTGCCTGGTATCTACCAATCCTAAACGCCAAGCCAGCTATCTTGCCGAACAAGCTCCCAAGCACAGTCAAGACCCAAGGCTCCGATTAATCTGCACCCTCTTATCCTCTCCCACACTCACAATCCCTACACGCTCATCCCACCTAACCCCAAACACCTTGACTCCCTCCCCAGAACTCCTTCCAGGCCCACTATCCCTCTGGATCGTATACACATCCTCGCCCACCTGGCCCTCACCCAGCCCACTCGACGCCTTCACACTCCTTACATCCCAGATCCTCGCCGTCCCATCGTGAGAGCCAGAGACGAGTCCGTATTCCGACGTGGGATGTGTGTCAAGGGAGACAACGGCGTTGGTGTGGCCTCGCAGCGTCATGACTGCGATTTGGGTTGCGGAGGCCCGCGGATCGATCAGTGTGATGTGCCTTGCTGATGTTCCTGTTGCCAGGAGGTTGAGTTTTGGAAGGGCCGCGAGAGAGAGAAGGGAGTGACCCGTGGTTCGTGTGTCGACACAGGTTGAGGTTGGCAGATCCCACGTCTTGAGCATATGGTCGTGGGAGGCCGAGTATGCCACTGTCGCGTCCTCGGGCTTGAACAGGACACTCGACACTGGAGAAGCGTGACCGGAGAGTGTGCTAACGGGTCCTCGCGCGGAAACAGTTTTCTCGGGCTTCGAGAGCTTTTGTCGCTTGTTCGATGCTGTTGTTGATGTGGGGAGGAGGTTTGACGGAGCATCGGGGTTATCTTTTGCGGTGGCGGAGAAGAGCGCTATGGTATTATCCGAAGATGCAGAGAGGATGCGGTTCGACGAGCCATGAACAGCAACATTGTTGACGCCCCACCTATGACTGTAGAGTTCAAGGGAAGGCACAATGGTGCGCTCATCCTCATCGTAACTATATACCCGCACAACGTTATCCAAACCCGCAGCCACTATCTTCTTGTCCGAAATCCACTTCGCCGTCTTCAAGCTAGTGATGCGTCCTCCGTTGTTCGGCGGCGACGACGTCGCGAGAACATCCCCAGACATGTCCCATACTCTTAGCAGACCGTCGTAACTTGCACTTAGTATCCTCTCTTGCCCACTCTGTACGCCCTTTGCCCAGATCCCAGCGGCGGAGGTCTGGGATAGAATATCGACTGCAGAAACCCAATCGTCGTGCTCGAAGCTCGACACATGAAGTGGCGGTATAAGAGCCCGTGTGTACTCAACATTAAGTGTCGTTTCAGCGCTGATTCCATGTTTGGTAAGGAAACTGTCGATGGAGGTCCGTAGGAATTGGCCATTAACGAGAAATTCGAAGGGGATCGGGTGGGCGTCGGTATGTAGTAGATTGTTCACGAGTTTTGACAGGTTGTATCGATTCAGTGCTACCAAAATAATCAGCGTTGTTCATGTTGAGTTGTGGGGTATGCGCTGGAGCACGAAATGATCTTGCACTTCCAGCCAAATTTCCATCTGCAGGGAGAAGAGCTTACCCGTGGAGATGAGGAGAGGTCCCGGGTCCTCGGGAAGCTCAATATCGGCATGTCTCGTGCTAAGGCGTACTTGTACCTTCGATTCGGGGGTGTTGGACTCCATGGCGCGGGGTGTGCGATGTCTGCGGCGGAGCTCCAAAATTTCCAAGTCCACCCAACTTTTTTCAATAGGGTCTAGCCCATCGGCATTTACCATCTCCGCGTCACGTGCGCTTGGCTCGTAATGACCTCGGGAAATCATGAGCATTCGAAATTGTACGTGTACGTTTGAGAGGTGTATCATAACATGATGATTTAGATGGCTGTCTCATATGTCTAGATATGTTACTATTGCATGCTCGTCCGCCGTATCGCCGCAATAGCCTTCCTCCGATGATCGCTCTCTGCAAATAGTGCCTTGATCAAATCAACCACCTCCTCAGGCCCCATTTCCAACTTCAGTTCCCCATCTGTCCAGAACATCTTGATGTCAGCGAGACTTGAATCCAGAATCTCACCAAGATACTGGAATTTGAACCAGTTGGGCGTGTAGATGCCAGTCATGTCTCTTGCCTCGCCGCTGTCGTCCTCGGTCTGAAAGAGCGAGGACAAAGAGGATAGGGAGACGCAGTATCCATGTAGTTTGCGGGACTCATCTTCGGCAATATCAGGCATGTCCTCGACATCAGTGATAAATTTGGCGAGTGCAGTGGAGACGAGGGAGCCAAGTGATTGCAGCAGAGCTGAGTGAGAGAGGATGTTCTGCCATTGCCGCTTGACTTCTCCAATGCGATCAATAGTCATAGCAATCGCATTGTCGCATTCCGCAGCAAATGGTGCCGTCGTGCAGCCTTGGAATCCCTGGGCACCATCGAGTAGATCCCGGATGATGGTTCGCTGAGACTCCATTTCTCGTCCGTACGCACGCTTCCCAAATACTTCAACAGCCTTGATGTCGTCGTCGACTCTTAGCCTGACCGATGGCCGGAGGTATTGCGGGAGAGTCGATGTTCTATCCTTGACGGCCTGTTCTTGGAGGAATACTCGGAGCCGATCTGACAGTCGCGTGCAGTCATTGTAAATCAGCATATTCCCTGCAACGTCTCGAGAGTAGTGGGTAGCTGCTGTGGCACGATACATGGCCATCAACAAACTGGGAATTGCATATAGACCGGCACTTGCAGGAGCAATGGCCGACTTGACCAGCTCAGGCTGGTTGAGGGTACCAACATCTGATACGACATGCATGATGATTTCGATGATGGAGTCAGGGATAGCGGTAACTGTATAAGTCTCCCTCAAGGTGACCTCTTTCTCTGCCGTGGGCTTTTGTGGTGCACTGGCGGTTCCATTTGCAGCGGGCGCACTAGGCCCAGGTGGAGGTAGTGAAGCTGGCTGTGTCTCTTCTTCGTCTCCCCATCCCCAAGCCTCGGTATCCTCCTCTCCCGCCTCTTCTTTTTCCTCTGGCTTGGCTTCCTCCTTGAGCTCCTCCTCTTCATCAATGCCCCACGCGCTCATGTCCTCCTCTTCGACCTCCTCCTGACGCTCAGTGGTCGCGTCATCTTTTGAAGGCTCTGCCTCTTCGTCTCCCCACTCCGCTCCCCAGTCTTCATCCTGGTCATCTTTGCCGCCAAGCATAACGTCACCCTTGGTAATGAGTTGCGTCTCGACTCTCTCGACAGTCGTTTTCTCTTGAACGCGCCGCGGAAGGATACTCTGTACCTTTGCGATCGCAACCTCTTTTCGACTTGCTAGCCAGATGTCGGCTGATTTGTCCACCCAATCTCGCAGTCGGTCCTGCCCAGACCATTCTAGCTCGTCGAAGTATTCAGCCAAGCCCAGAACGAGGGAAAGAATTTCTTGGAAGTCTAGCACGCCATCCATAGACAAAGGCACTGCCGGTCGAAGCCAATTTGAGATGAGGCGAGATGCAATGACGGGAACAATTTTCTCAGATAGCGGTGCAGCAACGGCAGGTGGTAGTCGCGTACTCAAATATTCCGCAATAGCTTGAATATCTTCCAGAGCAGCCTTTACGCTCATATCGGCAAGGTGGCCTGTAATGCGGATATCGTCTCCATCGATCTCGAATGCTGATACAACTTGGTCGGGGCCAATGGCAAGGCGGGGCGCAACAATGATGTTGTCGAAATCTCGGCTCAAGCGAGCCAGAAAGTTATCGAGAAGGCCGAGCTTTATGAGCGCTCCTACCACGGTATTGATGTGTATAGACTCTTCTCCTGCGCCACGTCAGTCAAATGGAAGTGTCCACAGTGCAAAATCCACATACTCTCAATCTCATCCCTCAATGTAACGTGTCGCTCGACTGAATCCAACACAACCAGGCTGTTCCAAGACTCGGTCGTTGTTTCCACAATGGCCGACCTCAATTGGTCTGCGCGAGACTTGAGCACGCCCACCACCCTGGTGTTCTCAAAGGGACCAAGTCGCTTGAAAGCTGCATCTGCATCTTCCAGTCTGTCCAGGGCGTGGATGACATGGCCGTGTACAGCAGCATCTTGAGTGGACTCCAGGAGGGACGTGATATCTCGTAGTTGCTCGACCACCTGGGCAAGACTCTCGTTGTAGGCGATCTCCGAGTAGAGGAAGCTGACTTTGCTCGTGGCATCATGCAAACGCGATGTGCTTTCCTTGCCAGCCTCGGCTTGCTGCACAATCTCGTGGGCGGTTTCCTGGGAGCGTTTGATGTCGTCTTGCAGTTTGCGAGCTTGGGCAATCCAGCCATCAACGTCGGAGGCGGCTTCGCGGGAGAGTTGTCGAATCTCGTTCTACCAGGCATCTATCAGCTACGTTTTGGGGGGAGTCTCGACGCAGCACACCTTTGTATCCTCGCGGGCCTTGCCAACGACCTCTAGCAGCTTCGGGAGTGCCGTTGCGGGGACGGGCGCGGAGGCCACATGTTCAGACTGGGGAAACGATCCGTGCTCGACAGACTGGAGGATGGCGTCTCCCAGTTCCTTGTCGGATATCTGCGATGACATTGCGCGTGCTCAGCATGTGCGTATCATGTCGAGGCGGAAGGGGCGTGGGTGTGGGCGTTTGTTGGTCATTCATGTGCTGTTCCCAACCATCGCGCATCCAAGTGGAAAGGCGTGGCGCACGCAACTGTGGCGGCTGCGATTGGTCGCAGTGTGGCTCAGCCCTACGGCCTCCGGCAATTCACAAACACCCCGCCACGCTCCGAACACAGACAGCTACCCCGCCATCCATCACAGGAGCAGCGGTCAGATCTAGGCCATCTTCCTCACTGCTGAATCGCCTCCGCCTCGCCCACCTTCACCAATCGCGTCTGTGAAGCGGTCCGACCCTGTGCCAAGCATCTGCAGCAGTATCTGCACCCTGATTCACGCAGTCGAGCTTTTCCCCCATCTCGCACCATTTTGCGCTTTACTTTTGGGGGGCTTCTCCTCTCTGGTGGCATTCACAGTCGGCAGTAAGCATGGATTTCATTGGAATTCCAAAGCTGCATACGGGCTTTCGCAGTTCAGAAACTAACACGGAACAATGGTAGGACGGATTCCTCTTTAGACAAAGGCCGTTCATTACACAAAATCTTTCTCGGAGCAGGCCATCAGAATTTAGACAGCTTCTCCTGCACCACGTCATTCGCATTGCAGACATCTCTTCTGAACGTGTGTCCGCAGTTTCCCCAGTGCGGCAATATGGGGTCCATTGAGCAAGAGTCTAGCTTCAAAAAGATCCAGAATTTCAAAGCCGACTATACCGATGTAGAGTTCACACAATATGAGTCGCAGCGAACAGGAATGCGAGTGGTGGTGGTTGACAGAAAAGGCCCAAAGGTGTGTTGGCCCTTGACTACGCTTTTGCCACTTCTAACACGGCCACAGGTGTATGGGTACTTTGCTGTAGCGACAGAAATCCATGACGATTCTGGAGCACGTGAGTTATCTGATTCCTCATCTGCTTACCATCCATTGACTGTTTTAGCCCACACTCTTGAGCATCTCGTCTTCATGGCAAGCCATTGTGCAAACGACACAAAAGAATGAAAGCTAATATTCACTAGGGTTCCCGGAAATACCCTTACAAAGGCGTCCTCGACAAGATTGCAACTCGATCCTACTCGGACACAAACGCTTGGACCGACACAGCTGAGACAGTCTATTCCCTAGCTTCCGCTGGCTGGGAAGGGTTCGCCCAAATTCGTGAGATTTGATTCTCCTTCGTTTAAAGGAGCTTCCGCTGAATCTATCTCATAGTACCAATCTACTTGGATCATGTCGTTGTGCCTACGCTGACCGACGCTGGTTGCTATACCGAAGTGCATCACATAGATGGCAATGGCAACGATGCTGGGTACGGCGCTCGTTTCTCGTAAACAACAATGTCTGACGTGCACAGCGTCGTCTATTCCGAGATGCAAGGCCGCGAGAACCTCCAAGGCGATCTTATGGACCTCCAGATGCGCCGTCTGCTCTACCCCGAGGGCGATGGTTTCCGCCAAGAGACTGGAGGTTTAATGAAGGCTTTGCGAGTATTAACAGCAGATCGCATTCGCCAGTTTCATAAGGATATGTACCAGCCCAAAAATATACGCATCGTTCTGATTGGCGAGGTGGATCATTCAAATCTCCTGAATATACTCGAAGAATTTGAAGACCAAATCATCGACCGTGTCCCTTCGTTCGACGCTCCTTTCAAGAGGCCATGGGTGGAGTCAACACGGACTCCTCCGCTCAGCAAGACTACCGTAGAGACTGTGGAGTTTCCCGAAGAGGACGACTCCACGGGCGAGATCCAAATTGCTTTCCTGGGGCCCGAGGCAAAGGACGACAAGCTCGAGACTGCCATTAACACAATCCTGATGTATCTGGCAGGGTCATCAGTGTCCATCCTCGTAAATACGCTAGTCGAAAAAGAGCATCTTGCGAGCATGGTCTACTTCTGGGTCAAGAACCACTACGACATGATCATCTGGTTCACTTTGACGAGTGTCGCCACGGAGAAGCTTGCGGATGTCGAGAAGCGATTTTTTGAAGTTCTCCGAGACCACGTGTCTCGGCCGCTCGATATGAACTATTTGAAAGACTGCCTCCACCGGTTCAAGCGCCAAGTGAGATTCACGTCCGAGGTTGGAAATGACGAGTACAAGGACCCGATCATCAAGGACCATCTCTTTGGCAGCCGGGATGGATCCGATCTTGAATACTCAGTAGGTTCGCTGAAAGTCTTCGACGAGTTAGAGGAATGGACAGAAGAGGAATGGCGGTCATTCTTGAAGAAGTGGGTTTCCGACGCACATCATGTCTCCATACTCGGCAAGCCGTCGATTGCTCTTTCCGAAAAGCAGAAAGCCGACGAAGTCGCCCGCATCAAAGAACAGCAAGAGCGTCTCGGCCCAGAAGGTCTCAAGAAACTGGCCCAGAAGCTCGAGGAGACCAAAGCAGAAAATGACAAGCCCATACCGCAGGAGATCATAGAAAAGTTGAAGGTACCAAGCACGGAATCGATACATTTCTACGAGACCGTGACAGCACGCTCTGGCTTGGCCAAGCATTTGGGTACTCTCGATAATAAGATACAAAAGATCATCGACAAGGACGAAAATGGCTTCCCCCTCTTCATCCACTACGAACACATCCCAACTTCGTTCGTGCACTTTGGTCTTGCCCTCGGCACAGCTACTGTCCCCACGGAGTTGAAACCTCTGTTGGGAGTCTATCTCACCAATTTCTTTGCCACCCCAATCATGAAAGACGGCAAACGCATCGAATTTGAACAAGTCATAACCAGCCTCGAGCAAGACACCATCGAATATACACTCGATCGGGGCAGCGATATCGGGAACTCGGAAATGGTCTATATCCATTTCGTTGGCGAGGCCGAGAAGTTCGAGACCATGGTGAAGTGGCTCGCTACTCTACTTGTAGATTCGGTTTTCGACACCAAGCGTCTGATCGCAACCGTTGTCAAGATGCTTGCCGATGTCCCCGACGAGAAGCGCGACGGGAACAGCATGGCGTTTTCGGTGGACCGCATGATCCACTACGACGCTGCATCCTCCGTTCGCGCTACCAACACGCTCGTCAAAGCTCTCTACCTCAAACGCATTCTCAAGCTTCTCAAGACCGACCCAGATCAAGTAATCAGCAAGCTAGAATCCCTCCGCAAGCACCTCCTCACCTTCTCCAACCTACGCGTCCTCGCAATCGCAGACCTAAACACGCTTCCCAACCCCGTCACAACATTCAAGCACCTAACAGATGTCATCAAGCCCGGTCCCTTACCGACCATAAACCCCGTGGACGACCGCAAAGCCGTGCTCTCGGATATCGGCCGCAAACCAGGAGGCGTATCCTACCTCGTCACGCTCCCCATCGACTCCTCTTTTGCCGTCCTAACATCTGCCGGCCCCGATTCATACACCTCGCCGCTGCTCCCGCCCCTCATGGTCGCTCTCGCGTACCTTGACGCTGTTGAGGGACCAATGTGGCAGTCGATTCGCGGTACGGGTCTTGCGTACGGCACAAATTTTTTCCGGGACATCGAAACGGGGCTGCTCAAATTTCGTATTTATAAATCCCCCAATGCATTTTCAGCCTTTGAGAAGGCGCGCACGGTTGTTAAAGAGTACGGTGATGGGACTCGCGCATTCGAGAAGCTAGCCCTTGAAGGGGCAATTTCTAGCATCGTGAAGGAGTTTGTGGATGAGAAAGCTACCATTATCGATGCGGCGAAGGGCGGGTTTATCGACCTGGTGGTTAGGGGTGTGGGTAAGGAGTATAACGATTGGGTGCTGAGGGAGGTGCGGAAGGTGGGTGAGGAGGATGTTAAGAAGATTTTAAGGGAGGTGGTCGCAGGGGTGTTTGAACCCGAACGCGCGGATTTGGTGGTTACATGTGGTGGGGTTATGGTTGAAGTAAGTTTACCGTTTCTCGTTTTCCGTTTCCCGTTTCCCGTTTGTTGTGATGTTGGTGGCGATGCGGAGGCTAATATATGTGTGATGTACAGGGCCTTAAGAAGAACTTCGAAGACGCAGGTTTCAAGATCCAGGTCAAGCCACTTGCGGACTTCCAGGATGGATATGGACTTGAGGCGGGCGAGGATGAGGCAGAGGACGATGACGAGGTTGACGAAGAGGGAAGTGGCAGTGAGAGCGGGAGCGAGATGGAGGAGTAAGCTTTTACGCTACAGAGACCGACGAGGACGCGGGCCATATGCTAGCTTTAGGTGGTGATTGACACGCATAAAGGGTGACGGTGGGGATGGATTGCGGGGTGAAGACTGTGCATGAGTATACATTAGCAGTATGCAACAAGAACTTCTCAGAAACTTGAAATGGCATTCGAAGCTTTATTGAGTATGCACGCCTGGGCGGCAAACAGGTGGTGCATCAGTGGTTCCGTCAATAAAGTTTTGCCGGAACAAAGAAACCCTAGTAACCTCATCACCTATTAAACAGCCCAGGCCCAGGTTAAATGTTTTCACGCGCCTCATGCATTTCATTGATCTACTTGTACATTCCATCATGATGCATCTCCGTCATTCCCGCTCTGGAAAATCCCTCTCACCCGCGAAAAAACCCTTTGCTTACTAAAGGACGACGCCCGTGCAGCCATCCAAACTATGCAAAACGCACCAGCCAAGCCAGCCCGCCAGTCACTGAGCCAGCCAGACCAGCCATGCAAGACAAAGAAATTAAAAGGCCTATACCAATGCAGGTTTCATAAACACCGGCAATGCAATTCCACCCTGTCCATCCGAGCCAAATCCCAGTGTCGAAAGAACAAAAGAGATTCAAAAGATTCCTGTTCCTATCCAGACAACAAAATATGCCGTACCCAACATTTGAGTAGATCGAAACAGAAACATAAAGAAAGGTCTTGAAATGTCCCAAGCCAGAAAACCCCCTTATTCCTTTCCCTAGAGATCTAACATGGAAGAAAGGAAAAGATGGCAAAGAGGTACTGAACTGAACTGAATTGGACAAGTGGGGGAATCTTAAAAGAGAGAAATAAGAGCAGGTGCTTGGGAATAAAAAAAACGCCGTAGATCGTAGATCTTGTACCACCATGTCTCGGAAACCGCAGATCGTCTGGAATATAAAAGATTCAACTCGGTCATATCGCCACTCAACATCGACCACCTAGCCATCCTCGGGCAAAATGCGAGCGAAATGCTTCTCCCAAATCCAGCCAACGGTGTGCGTTGTGTCGTCTTGATTCCGAGCAAGCCAAAGTTCACCCTTCATGCCGATGACATCGAAGATCTCGCCCGGGACATAGACCAAGTACGGAATGCCACCCTCGCGCCTGTCATGAGCAATATTGAACTCAAACAACGACGCGGCTAAGAAAAGGACTTCTGGTTCGTCCGAATCTGTTGGTGTAGCTGGTGTAGTTGGGGCCTCTTCGCGCGCACCGTTTAGACCAGAGTCTGACATGGGCAGGGCGGAATTGAAAATGCCAGAGGTACGCGAGCTACCAGGATTGGAAGTAGGGGACAACAACGAGGAACCCATTGACGAAGTCGGAGGATAGTCGTTTTCAAAGGCACCGTCGAAGCCGTGATAGTGCGCTGGGGCCTTTCCACGACCATGAGTGACAGTAGCATCACTTCTGTCGGAGCCCGGGCCCAATCTTCGCTCTGCACGCTCACGAGCAAGAGACGCTTGCATAGCTGGCGACGAACGAGGTGGGAACGATGGATTTCGCTGAGAGCTGTAGCCGCCGCTGTAACGTTTCCTGGGCTCTAGCATAGAGGCATCACTGCTCATAGACTCGGTGCGACGGGAAGATGACTTTCGTGACGAACCGTCGTCGACCAAGGTTGGGGTAGGTGACATGTAATTTTGCATATCCTGGAGAAGAGAACGGTTTACAATTGTGAGACGATCGGTGATCGCCTCGACGCTTGCGAAATCGGAGTGGAAGCGATCCACATAGGCCTTCAAATCGAAGGTAATCGATGTCGTGTGCTCTGGCTCCCACTCGAGCATTGGCAAGATCTTTTTTTGGCAGGTTTTCCACCAATCTCTCTGGAGGTTGATGAAAGAGGTGAGACATGCACGCACACACTTCTTAGTGAGTTCGTACAGCTTCGGCAACTCTAACTTGAGGGTATCATTGATGGTTTTAAAGGATTGGCCGGCTTCTTCGAGTTTCGGATCGACCTTGTCTTTGCGTTCCTTGGTTTGCATATATTTCACATATTGTGGCAATGCCTTCTTCCTCTGCTCCATGAGTTTCTGAGGGCGGCTTTGAACAGTCCAAAGCTCGAGAATAGGATTGAGAACTCGTTGGCGCACAGTAGCTTTCTGCAGAGCAGGTCAGTAATGCAGCAGCACATGAATGGAGTGGGTTTACTTACATGGTCGTCTAGAGCGATATTCTGAAGCTCAAAGAAGGCCATAGCTTGCCGTCGCCAAGTGCTTTCGATTTCAGGGTGTGATGAAGGGGCGCTTTCCATCAGCGCAATGAATGTGAGAACGAGGCAGTTGGTGTTGCACATGAAATCCGTCATAGCATCGAGGTAGGCCTCGATATCGCGAATAACAACTTGGATTTGAAAGAAGTGGCCACCAAACTTTTGCGATAAGAAGTCGTACTCGTCATCGCTGAAAAGCAAGGCGGCACCACTTGGTCGGGCGGAACGGTCAGCTTTGCTTGTGAATGGTTTCACGAAGAAAGTTTTTCCAAGCCGGTTCTCGAGAAGGCCTTTGTTCTTTTGCTTTCTGCCTTCCTTAGTAGCCTCTCTCAGAGTTTCTTGTCGATTTCTCGCCTGGTTGATGCGGAGATTGATCTCAACGCATTCTTTGCGAGCAGCTACAATAGCGGCAAGATCGGGATGATCAGCATCTGTGGCTTTTTCCAGAGACTCGAGGAGCAGCGGGTACTTCATCACGCGCTGGACCGGCTTCACCAACAAGGAGTCGAGATCCCAGGCGTTAGTGATGTCCTTACTATGGGAGAAGCATGCTTTGAGCCAACCGAGAACCTGTGGGTCTTCGCGCTTCGCGTTGATCAACTCGCTTGCATCTCCATGGTTGAGGAGGTATGTGGTAAAGAGACGTTCTAGTCTAGGCAAGTATTCGTTCATGACCTCACCAACGTTCGTCTTTCGGTCGTTTTCTACATTTAGAAATTTGAACTCATCCCATGGCTCATCGGACTCATCAGCAAGCGTCATGGAAGAATCTGTATCCTCTTGTCCTGAGTTGATAGTGGACAGCAACTTCTCCTTTTCCGCAGGGGAGTTCACGGGATTCGCGATCGGTCGAGCGGCCCGCTTGAGGGCTTGGAATAGGTTGTGGGAAAACTTGTCGATTTCTGACGAATTGCTAAACAGTGTCCGTACCTCTTTCGCAGTCAGGACTTCAGGAGCAGTCGCCTCGAACACAGAGGCCGCTAGCATCATGTCAACGCAAAACGATTGTTCACTGGAGATGAGTTCTTGGAGCACTCGATATCGCTGCTTGAGTCCCTGAGTGATAGGGTCGACATTCGATACCTGCGGTGCGGCCGGGGCGTCAGTAGAGTCAGCGGTTGGGACATCACGAGCATCCTCCGGGTTCTCTAGGCCAGTGGCATCTTTTTCCTGGTGTATGCCGTTGCTGTCACCAAGACCGTCATCAAGCGCACCGTAAGTATTGACAGAAGAGAAAGGAGCCATTTTGGCAGGCAAGGGAGCGGAGGGAAGAATGCTCGAGGGTGGCTGCCGGTTGTAGATGCTTGGGGTGTATGGCGCTGCCATCGCTGTGGCGCGGTCGAGGGATTGTTGGACTGGTGGTGGTGGTGGCGGCGAGTAAGAGGGTCGAGGCGGAGGCGGATACTGAACGGTGCCCGTAGGTTGTTGCTGTTGGCCGGCATGAAGTGAAAGTCCCAGACCCTCGCCAGCGCCTTCAATCTCGGGCAATAGGGAACCAAATGATGTGGTAGGACGCTCGTAGCTAGTACAGGGCTGATGCCCTGCCGAGTGGGAAGCATCTGCATTATACGAAGGTTGCCAGTCTTTAGGTGGAGGGTGAGGTGCGTAGGCTGAAGAGGGAAGGTGAATGTGATTCTGGGTGAGTTCATCTCCACCTCGCGCCGAGTCACGGGCCAGATTCACCGAAGAACTATCAGCCCGGCTTCCGTCATCCCAGATCGTCGTTGTGGTTGAACCACGGGAGCCTCGCGAATACCGCCGCGATTCAGGTGGAAATATGATCGCTGTCCCTCCTGCATGCGGCTCGGACGGATCCTCTTCTAGTTCGCGAATGCTCAAGGAAGGAACTTTATGATTGGTCACAGGGCCAGTGTCTTCTGCAGCAATTGCAACGCTATTGTTCCTCTCTTCGGTGACAGTCGCATCACTGAGTAGTCTGGCAAGATACGTCTCGGTAGCTTCCTTCGATCCCCAGTCCTGGTGCTGGGCAATAACTGGAGATACACTATGGACCTGCCGCTGCGCGTCGTGGGCTACTTCGGGTGAAATCACGGATGACTGGTGGTAAAGATTCAAAACCTTGTTGATCACACTGTATGCCTCGCTATCCAATGTCATACGGCCCGATTCCGTCATCACTGGTACCTTGGGTGTCCAATCGGGAGTTCGATGTTCTGTTTGCCGGTAGAAAGCTACACTGGCCGAGTCATCTGGCCGTAAAGTGTCTCGGTTTGTAAATGGATCAATGGGAGAATCGTCTTCATCCAGATATGATATTGTCCCTGAGGAGTCAAGAGGCTCAGCGCGCCATCTGTGAGCTCCGATGCTTAGCCGGGGCGAGTGACCTAAACGATGATTCGATGTACCCCATTCCGGCCGCGGCTCATCTACGCCGAGCATGATTGGTATGGATTCTCTGATTCCAAGCTCGGACGGAGCAGTATGCGGAATCTCCGAGCTAGGATAATCCGCAGTGCGGCTTTGGCTGGGAGGACGGAAGGTGTGGGCTTGCAGTAGCTCGCCTTGGTGTGTTGTGGCCGGCGTGGACTGTGCTCCATGGGTCTCTCCAGATCCTACGGGTGGTGTGTATTGCGCGATTGGTGGTGTCATCATAAAACTCCCGGGCATTCCCAATATCGGAGATTCGTCCTGTTCAAAATCCGTTGTTGCCGACAATGGCGCGGGAACCTGCGGCACAAGTAAGCTTGACGTGTGAACAGTCAAACCCTGCTGATGAGCCATTGAGGAATTTGTGTTTTGTTCTTGGGTCGGTGGTTCAGCTCGTAGCGAGGAGGTCGTGGGCAAATCCATGGATTCTTTGACATGTCCGTTCATCGTGTTAAACTCATTCTCCAATTGTTGAGTCACTTGAGCCTGTTCCACCGAGTTCATGCGGGGTTCGTGGTGTCCCCTGGAGCCGTCTCCATCTTGAAAGTAGTCCTGGCGGTCATGTGCATCGGCACTTCTCGGGGTCGAGTCGGACGCTTCGTGTGGGAGTAATTGCCTCTCATATGAATGTCGAAGACGTGGTGATGCAGGCGGTGGGGGAGCAGTGATGACAGCAGCCAAGCTCGTACCAACGCCTGCACCCTGGGGGGATTTGCCACGTTCTCGATGCCCGCGGTAGCTGACTGCTTGCAACGTCTGCTGCGACGATACATTTGGTTTTCTTGATGACTTGTTCTTGTTTCCAACCGAAATATGATTAGGACGACTAGGTGATGTCCGACGATACGCGCCCCCAAGTCCCGCGGAGCCAAATTTCAGTGAGCGAGTGGATGAACTCGAGTCTGATGCTGCGCTCATACGCCGAGTAGCCACAGGAATTCTCGAAGGTGGAGATCTCCGCCGCGGCTCTGGTCGATGTGACGGTTCCACTGGCTGGCCATCTCCGGCAGATGTCGAGGTCATGTCACTTGGAGACCTTCTGTGTTGGACCGGGGAGTGTCCCAAAAATGGTGCCTTCGGCGACAAGTGCGAATCATCGTTGACTAGTTTTATGGTTGAATTCTCGACATTCTGTGGTTTCGTCGAGTCAGCATCGTTTGTTGCAGGATCCGTGCTCGGGATGCCAAATCCTGGAGTCATTTCATCATGTTCTCCCACAACTTCTCCAAAGAAGGGCTGTCGACCTGTGCTCGGTCGCTGGGTTTGGTTTCGGGTTGGCGAGGGCGGCTTTCTTCGAGAAGGCGTTGCACGCTCGTCCCGACTGGTCTTATCATTCACGCGTCGCGCATTGGCAGGCGATGCCGGTGCGGGCTGAGGCCTCTCCCGCGGCTTCAGGTTGTTGAACTTGTATGCTCCATAGGCTGCCTCTTTCGTAGGCCGAGCGGGCGAGGAGGTGATCGAGGCTGGTGCCGCTGGGACTTCGGTTATCGATCTCGTGGAGGATGCTGGCCGCGAAGCTCTGACACGCGTGGAGGGCGGGGACGATTCGGCGGAGGCAGGCTGGTTGAATCGCTGCGCTAGGCTCTTCACCGTCGGCCGGTTAACGGGGAGCTGGGCAGCGCGCGTCGCGGCAATGGATGTAGATGCGGGACCTGACACGGATCGTACCGAAGGCTTTGGAGACGAGCGCAAGGCTCCATTCTGCGTCTGCTGCCGTTGCCGCGTAGACGTCATGTCGTCCGAAGGA
This sequence comes from Beverwykella pulmonaria, assembly GCA_001599595.1. Classification (NCBI taxonomy): domain Eukaryota; kingdom Fungi; phylum Ascomycota; class Dothideomycetes; order Pleosporales; family Melanommataceae; genus Beverwykella; species Beverwykella pulmonaria. The sequence goes on from BCHH01000004.1 coordinate 3,069,563, forward strand.
GGACCGGTCTCGTATTCAGAAGGGCGGTGGTAAGAAGACTTGTAGAAATCATCGGGGGACTGGTCTTGCGGGTCGTTGGTGGTGCCGTCGAGCTGCGCCAGCGAGGTCGAGCGCACCCAGTTGGCAACGTTGGGGTGATATGCAAAGTTGTGCATAGCACTGTGCTCTGGCTCCCCCATTGTGACCCCTACCGCACCATAGTCTAAACTGCTAGAGGAAATGAGAATCTGGCGCGAGTCCAGGCAGTGTGCAGTGAAGGCAAACCAATCAGGCTGGGGCGGCGGAGAGGAGCCCAAGGAAGCTTGCACACTCAAATCGAGGCGGCAAGGGTGATGGAGCGACAACTCACACCAGGACGTCGTCAATTTGAGGGCGGGCGGGCCAATGAGCGTGGGGAGGCGGCAGGGTGTTGTTCAAGTTTGCGATCCGGTCCTCTGTTTCAGCCGAAATGCCTGAAGTGCGTCCTCAAGCGCCGCTGGGGGAGGGAGCGGTGCAGGGCGGGGGCAGCAGTGGGCGAGGCGGCGTGGTGCTGGGCGTGGAGTGCAGATGGGGGTTGTTGGTGGAGGAGAGAGTGTGTGAGGACGAGCGCCACTGTCGAGGTGGGTAGTGTGGGTTGTGCGGGTTGTTGGTTGTGGATGGGTGGAGGTGGTCGCGCTGCTGATCGGCGCGAGCACGGGGGAGTGAACGAAGTCCAGGGCCACGGTTGTCGGCCAAGAACCATAGACCGTTGGACCGTACCGAAAGCACCCCGTGCAATTGGCCGCGGCGCCGGCTTCCAGAAAGAAAACCCAGCGTATATTCGAAAGCCAAACCAGCCGTTTCTGTCACGTCTGCTCGGCGGGGGGGGAGCACGAGGTCCTGTTCTGCTTCGCCTCAGCACGACTGCTCTCCTCGCTCCTCACTTCGGAGCACGACTGCCTGGCTGCTAGCTGCTATCTGTCTCATCGCGGTGACGAAGCCTGAGGCACCCAAAAGCCTCACCACGCTTGCTTGCTGACAAGTCCGCCCAATCGAGACAGCTCTCTGGCGAAATCCCTCGACGACAGCTCGTCGACTCGCCAGCAGCCACCACGCCCAGCCCGAACAACCACAGCCCCTGATGTTACAGTGCTGCAGCAGCGACATTATTTAGAATTGCTGTGTCACCGTCTTGCCGTTGCGGCGGATGGAAGGCTGCCCTTCGTCATCCATTATTGATCGGACGATCCATCTCGCATCCCTGACGTGTTCCACACCTGCATCGGGGAACTTGGCCCAGAGCACACAACACCACACGCAAACCCCCCAGCAGTCGAATCGCACCCACGCATGGTCTCGCGTCCATGTATCGACTCGCTGCACCTGCATAAGGCACTGCGCGTCCCGTCGATGCGCTGCCGCCCGCAATGAAGAGAAAACGCAGCGCCCACGTCCGAGGTAGACCGCCCAAAAGAGCCAGGGATGTCCTCGTCGACCAATCTACCTCCGCCACAACTCCAGACATTGAGCATCCGGTCCTGCGACGCCTCTACCCGGACGTCGTCTCGTTGCGCCACTATTTGCTGTCACGCCTTCCCGCCGCGTCCAAGAACAGGCATCGGAAAATATCTCAATTGGGACAATCACACTGCAGTTACCATGCCACCGCAACGCGTGGTGTTGACATTGAACTTGGGCGAGTACTGGACTCAACTTTGGTTGGCGTTCCCCCAAAAGCCCTTGCCGCGAGCCGCGACGAATCAAGAGCCCGCGACATCGTGAGCTTTTCTCAGCAGTTGCTCACCTCGACAACAGGTAGTACCTTCAAGCCTGGCTATTTCCAGCAGTCTGAGGTAAACTCTTTCCAACCCCCCCCCTCCATGTCGCTATCAGTCGAGACAACGTGTCAAAATTTCTTCACCTCCGTTGCTAAGACGGGTATAGACTGTGGACTTTGTAATCTGGCAACTCTTCAAGAGGTCTGCATCCCATCGACCATCTCACCTACTCTGTCACGGCTTTCAGAGAGGCGGTGGTCATGGTCAACATGGCGTCAAATCCAACGCAGTCCAAAGCATCCCAGGAATTGTCTCTCACTACAAGAACAGCTACGTAGAAATTATCAAGGGGCCACTATGGTGCCGACTGCACGCCATCCTTGGCGAAGGGGGAGACCGCATCATGATGGACTTGCTGCTTGACTGTGGCGTCTTCTATTGCATCCAAGGGCGTCCGGGCAACTACTACCAGCTCAGCGGTATGTGCAACCTACCAAAGACGCAGCAAGAAGCTGACGGCGACAGGTACTCCCATATCAGAGATAAACTATGAACCAGCAGGTAAAGATGGGCATGGAAAGACTAACACAGCCGGGCATTTCAACCAAAAGCCCAAGGCCTTGTCTTGCGAGAACAGAAAACCAAGTACAATCACCTTTGTTCGAAGTCGCATGCTGTATGCGCGGGCAGCTCTTAACGCCAAAGGGGGCGTGCGATTTGGCATGCGACATATTCGTATGCAACTACTTCCCAGATGATCTGATGCCAACTGACACCCATCTGCAGACGTCTTGAACCGCTTTCCCAATCAACACGACGAGCAACAGACTGTCCATATCATGCATTACATCTTTCCCCGTCAATTTGGCCTGCACAATGTCTTCACATCCAAGGTTGATATGCGAGAAACAGCAATGCCGTTCAAAGATTATACGCTACGAGAGAAGGAGATTCAACAGCACATCTGTCGAGACAGCGCTAAAAGTGAGCTTCCTAATGCGGAAGCAGAGCTTGTCAAGCAGAATTTGCATGTACCAAAGAGGTTGCGAGGGAATGCGGTCAAATTAGTTGAGAAGCTTCGTAATCTTCACCAAAAATGCTCATACATGGAGCTCCTACGGCATTACTGCTCTGTGGAGGTAACTGCCGTGTACCTTGCAATGCAACAATAGCTGACGTTCTGTAGGGTTTGCATTTATCCCCACGACCGGACTGGAGGAAAAACCCACTTCAGCCTAGCGCGGCAGTTCCTGCAGCTGTCAGAACGCAACGAGATAAGGGAAATGATGCGCCCGTATCTACGAATCGCATGGTGGAAGAAACCTGTTTTACAGACCTGGCATGTCCAACTGCGCATGTGTCGGCATTTTGTCGAGCTGCAGTATCCAAGGTGATACCAAATGACTTTTGGGGTGGAGAAAACAACAAACGCATAATGATGTACTGGATAGATCAATTTATCTGTCTCCGAAGGTTTGAAAGCCTCACATTGCACCAAATCACACAAAAGTTCCAGGTAAGGCGTGTTCCTGACATGTTGGCGCAATTAATATTTACTATATTGCAGATTTCGAGTTTAGCCTGGCTCCGACCACCTGGTCAGCATACCACGTCTAAAATGGCTAGGTCTGATATTGACAAGCGTCGAGAAATTTTCTTGGAATTTGTCTACTGGGTGTTCGACTCCTTTTTGGTTCCCCTAGTCCGATCTAATTTTCATGTCACGGAATCTAATGTACATCGAAACCGGCTTTTCTACTTTCGACACGATGTGTGGCGCATGTTGACTGAGCCATCGATCCTGGAGCTAAGAACAAACATGTTCGAAGAAATGCCCGCTGAACGCGCTGCCAAGCTCCTTTCGATTCGACCCCTTGGATTCAGCAAGATTCGTTTACTGCCCAAACATGCAGGAGTGCGGTTGATTACCAATCTCAAAAGGAGACAACAAGTGATGCGGAACGGCAACATGATACTTGGTCGAAGTATCAATTCTGTCATGGCGCCTGTCTTCAATGTCATGAATTATGAAAAGGTTGGTGCGCAGCATAGAGTTGTATTCAACATGCTAACGACCAGCAGTCACTCCAGCCCGGTCGATTTGGGTGCTCCCTCTTTTCGGTGGGTGACATGTTTCCCAAGCTGGCCTCCTTTAGAAACTCGCTGCGTGAGCACGGTCTTGCAGACAGCCCTCTTTACTTTGCAAAAGTTGACGTACAATCTTGTTTCGACACCATTCCTCAAAAGCGGCTACTCAGCATGGTTGAGAGTCTCTTATCCATGGAAGGATATCAGACAGGAAAGCACGTAGAAATCAGACCCCTAGGCCAACTTCAACGGCTCAACGGCCAGTACGTGAATCCGTTGCCGCTCAAACGGTATGTCGCACATAGCGGAGCCGCAGGAGGAGTGGAGTCTTTCGGTCGTCTCGTGCAGGACAAATTTGTAGGGACCAAAGCTAACACAGTGTTTGTCGATACCGCCGTGCAACATACTGAGACTAAAGATGATCTGATGCAGCTTCTGCGAGAGCATGTCGAACGCAATCTCGTCAAGGTCGGGAAGAGGTTTTACCGGCAGAAGCATGGCATCCCTCAGGGCTCGGTCTTATCAAGTATCCTGTGCAATTTCTTCTACGCCGAGCTTGAGCGGGAAGACTTGAGCTTCGCCGTTGGCGCAGGCTCTCTTTTGCTGCGGTTGCTCGATGATTTTTGCTTGATTACAACCAAGCGCGAGCACGCCGAGAAGTTCATACGGGTCATGCATCGTGGAAACGAGGACTATGGCATCAAGGTAAAGTCGGCCAAGTCGTTGGCCAATTTTGACGTTGTCACCGACGACGGGTATCACGTAGCGAAAAGCGTCTCAGATTTCAGGTTTCCATACTGTGGCGTTCTCATCAACACACGCACCCTTGAAGTCAGCAAGGACTCTGAACGTGGAGGCCAAGCAAGTAAGTCCGAAGCGACGTGCGACAGTATTTTTGGCATGGCCTGACACACTGGCAGACGTCGCGGACTCTTTGACCGTCGACTTGTCAAAAGTGCCGGGTCAGTCCTTTCATCGTAAAGCGCTTAAGTAAGTAGCACGATTTCATGTGCATATATATAGCAGAAGCCGCAAAACTGACTCGAAGAAGCGGGTTCAAAATCCAGCTCCAGGCCATGTTTATTGACACGTCATTTAACACGGTGCCAACCGTGCTTGCCAATGTGTACCGGAGTTTTCGCGAAGCAGCGGTGAGGTGTTTTGCGTACAACCAGAGTCTCTCCAAAGTCAAACCAACGCACTCCCGCTTGCTTATCAGTGAGTCTCTCCCCCAATCTGGAATGGGTTACTGCAGTTGGAATCGGAAGGCGCATCAGTAGCGCTGCATGGGCGATCAAGCCTCGACTAATCCTGCTAAGCATCACTGACAACGCAAAATCACAGAGACGATTGACAGTATTATCGCGCTCGCGTACGTGATGCTGCAGCGACGCACGCGCTCCAAGGCAAGCCAACATGCGGAAAGAGTCCGCAGTGTCATCTCGCGGAGACACATCCAGTGGTACGCGTGGCCATAGTCCGTCTCCTTCAAGTGCCGCGGTTTGCTGATGGCGAGGATAGGCTGGCGTGCACTGCTTTCGACGACGTGTTTCAGCGGAGACAGACACGGCATCGCGCGCTCCTGGCGTGGCTGCGGCGGTCGCTGGCGGCGATCCGCCCGTCAAGCAGTTCGGAGCGAAGCTTGCTCGAGAACGCCGCCGCACTTGGCGTGCAGGACGACGCAGCGGAAAGAACGGTGATACGGAGGCGGCGGAAGCGTAATCGTGAGATATCCAGATCAAATCCTGCTTCTCCTCACGACGACTCAACACACAATCAGGATTTGGTCGTGCAGTAGATTAGGTAGGCCAGCAGGCTGCAAATGAAATGGCCAAAGCCCCTCCCATTATTGGGCACTGCCCGCCTCCATCTCTGCATCGTGATGTCAACGAGGATACCGCGGGGTGCGCAGCGGGTTGCTACCAGCCACACCAGCCCTCCGGTTTCAAGCCTGCTCCTCACCATGCCCTGAGTCGCCCTTGTGAACTCCGCTGCCCTGCGCATGCGCCCCTCTACCGGACTTGCACATGTTATCCACTGCTATGTGCCCCTCCTGCCTCCCTCTGTTCTGCACTCTTCAATCGCTCTCAACACTCCCCAGCAACGTTGTGTGCTGCCATTGCTCTCATCTCCGCTGGCTCGCGCCTCCCGTGCGGAACGTTGGCAGGGGCTCTGCTGCACCGACCTTTGCTGCTCGCTCGATCAGGGGCTTAGCTTACTTTCCCGAAATTGCGTCGCCCAACCGTCGACATGCCCACCACGCTCTTCGCCCAGCAACAACACCTACCTTTCTTCGGTCAGGGAGCTGGAGACCTCTGCGACGTGCACTACATTCACCATCCGAAAACCCTCTTTGTCATATCCGAGCATGAATATGTCCGCTCATTGATCCCGTCCGCCGCTCAGCGCGCCAAAACATCCCCGAACCAGACCGCTCCCTCACGCCGGATTGGGACCACCACTCGACGATTGTGCCCGACCAAGGCACCGCGACCGCTCATGACGACCCTCACGTATGCGGCTGATTCCAACATGGCCGCGCCCGGCAGCCCGCCAGATCTCACCAACTCAAAGTCATCCAAGTCCTCGTCGTTCCATTCCTCGAGTCTGCCAGACGCTATAGGCCACAACGACCTCTCCCACTTCGAAGACATCAACCTAGACGACCTCCACGGCGGCCCCTCTTCCTTTCACATACCCGCATCGCCCTCTAATCGCGTCATTTTCGAAGCTTCTCGACCCTCCTACAACGCTACCACCGGCAGTCGAAGTAATCCGCATCCGCATGCAGCCACTCACTCATTCCGCGACCTGACGGGCAGCTCAAGGCCTCGATACCCAAGTCTGAAGGGACAAGTGAACGGTGCGATACGGCCACAATCGCAACTAAATGCGCCTGGGAGATCGATAAGGAGAGGATTTACCTCGCCATCTGCCCCGTCACTCGCCAACACGTCCCTTGCTGCACCCACACGTCGGTCGCGATCGCGGTCGCCTTCACCTTCGAATCCGCAAGCGTTTCCCTCCGCGCCGCGCTCGCTCTCTCGCTCGAGTTCTGCCAAGCTTGAAGTCTCACCTTCGCCCTCCATGGGCAATCGACGGCAGTCATGGCAACACACCGTCCGCAAGACAGCCAAAGAACGAGAGGCCGAATGTGATGACGAAGACGACGAGTTGCCCGACGATGCCATCATCTGGAATGTCCCCATCTCCCCACGGCCTCCACTGGAGCGATCTCCAGCTCCCTCGACTTGCGGTAGCCCGCCACAGAGCGTATGCAGCCCAGCCAACAGCCGACCCGTGTCACTGAAAGGAGATTCGTCTTTGAAAACCTCGCCAGTAATTCCAGCGAGACATTTCTCCCCAGGCCCCCTGTCACCCAATCCAGTCAACAAGGAGAATGTACCTCCTGCACACGGTCTAGTACGACAACGCACAAACACATGGGAAGACACGTATACGGCTCTTGATGAGGATGCAAAAAAGGTCACGGAGGCGTTGGAGGAATACCAAACGCAATTGGAAGGCCAGCAGGAGCTCAAGCGTCAACAGCCTACTTTGTCACGATCGTCCTCGATCGAAAGACCCGAGTCGAAGCCGCGAACAAAAGCCCTCCCACCACTCCGCAAGAGCGATCCCCTCATCGACCCCTTCCAACCCTCGATAGAGAAGCAGAAGTACCTCTCAAGAACCCGGCCGTCATGGCTCCCACCAAAGGATCCCAAGGAAGAGAAGAAACACCTGAAAGAGTACCAGAAGATGCTGGCTCGGATAGAGGAAGCTGGTCAGTTTGAACCTTATTCCTATATAATTAACGTTCTAATATGTTCCAGACCGCCTCGAGGCTCAACGCCAAGAAGCTGAAGCATTGGCTCGCGAGCAAGCAGAACGCGTAAAAGCAGAATACTGGACAAACCTTCTTCTCCCTAACTGGGCCGCCGAAATGACGAATCCGGAGAATAAAGGCACGCACCGCAAGATGTGGTGGAACGGCATTCCAAACAAGCTTCGCGGAGCCATCTGGAAGAAGGCGATTGGCAACGATCTCGAGATTACGGAGAAGACATTCAAAATCGCACTTGAGAAGGCTAATTATCAGATCAAGGAACTCGGAGACTCAGCTTTCAACGGCAGAGTCAAAACCATGCGAGAAAATACGAAGCTCGTATTCCCGAGCCTGAAGATGTTTGCCCCGGCATCCAAGTCCTCCTCCGAAGTCGAAGCCACGGACGTAGAAGCGCAGCCCCTCCACCAGGACCTAGTAAACGTCTGTCTAGCATACTTGAGCTACCGCTCTGACGTCGACACAACCGACGGTATTCACTATATCGCGGCCCTCTTCCTGCTTAATATGTCGGCCGAGGATACATTTACAACCCTATGCAATCTCCTTAATCGTGCCCTTCCGCTCTCCTTCCTCGTCCGCGACCACACTGCTATGATAAACGCATACTCGACCACGCTCGCTGCTCTTAACAAGAAATGCCCCACACTCGCAACGCGCCTCGCAGATCTCCGCGTTGAGCCGCGCGATTACATGGACGACATGTTCTCGAGCCTGTTCTGCAACCGCCTGTCTATTGAGCATGTCGCGCGGGTCATGGATGTGTATGCCATTGAGGGCGACAAGATTCCGCCGCGGGTCTTGCTCGGTGTGCTCATGTTCCTCGAGGGGAGCTGCCATCAGGGTGGTGGCAAGGAGGCGCTCGAGGTTCTCAAGGGGAAGGATATTAGCGAGAGCCCGGATGAGTTTATGGGACGGGTGTATGAGGCAGGGAAGAGCTCGAGTTCATGAGACATGATGAGGAAGAGAAGGGAGAATACTTGATCAATGTTAAAAAAGGAGGATACGGAGAAGCTGTCTTTGGTGTAAAAAGAAAGATGCACCGATGAGTGCTGATGATGAGGATGATGTGAAACATGAATTACGGACGTTGGTGCGATGCGATGCGATACCGTCCTGCGCTGCTGCGCGAAAGCATTTTCCGGCGTTTTTAGAGCGAAGCTTTTGTTTGGAATACCTGTCATGCGGCAAGACCAGCACTATCTATTGTCTATTTCTTTTCTTTTGATTTGATATTTTCCCTTCTGCACTTTCTACACCCTCGTACGAGTCTCTTTGACCGCAGAAGAAGAGACACAAGGATGATGCTCAATACTTGATACTCAATATGTAAAGTAGTAAAGTAAAGTTAATACTGAGGGGTGCGGATGTGGAGAACATAGCGATGAGTGGAGGGAGAGAGAGAGAGGTAGCTTAGCTGCGCTGAGCTAGTTTAAGTTTGAGACGAGTGTGAAGATGAAGACGAACAAATTTACATCTAGGCGCGTCCTCATTCGTTGTTGTCGTTGTTTGTGATGTTCCGTCTGTTTGGCGAAGTGAAAAGGAGTGATTTCGCTAACCCCTAGTTTCGGGATAGCTGGGAATATGAAAGAGCTAGGATGTTGGGTGTTGATCAAAGTATAATTAAGTAAGTTTCGGTTAAACCCGTATGGCGGAATTGGGTCAAGATAGAGATGGTCAAGATCTACAAGGAAAGGTCTAAAGATGGACATAAGAGCTGGAATACCAATAATGATGAAGACGATGACGCAGAGATGCCAGTCGACATTTATCCAACCCGTTAGAAATGAGAAGAGATCGGGAAGGAGAAAGCCGAGGCGAGAAAAGCAGAAAGGAGAAATACGGACTACTATATTCTAGAGCACAATGACAGTTGTTCACATACATCTGGGTAGGAATCTTGGACACATGTGTACGGAAGTTGAGTCACATGAACACAGGCCACACATATTGTACCCACACCAAACTCACATACGCAAGATAAGAGGATGAATTATAAAATAGGGCGCTTCTGGAGGGCAAACTTGCTCGTGCAGTGGCCGTTGGTGAATCACGCCTGCCTCGAGAGCATGCCAGTTACAAAGGTCCTCCCGTTGGAACCTCCTCCACGACAGCGCATCAGGATAAAAGAGACGTCCAGAAACTCTGCCTTGCATAATCGTAGGGTATCTACAAAACGCCATCCTGTTGCCCTAATACCTAGCCTTCCGATTATGCTACCCAATTTCACCGCCCAATATAACAAAAGCGTTGTCTCTACCCGTACGTCTCAAAATATCAAAGCTCAAACGCCGAAGATTTGTAACTTTTCCTCGCTGCGCTGTATCCTAAACGCCGTATCTGCAAGTCTATAAACAAAATCCAAAATACTAGAGTAGAAATGAACAATAGCCAATCAATAGATGTGCAGGCAAGGGGACGAATGCCAAGCGGTATGCAAACAAAAACAAAGCCAATACGCAGGCTTCAACCAAAAAACTCGCCAGACACGAGAGCCTCCCACGGCTTCCCCGTGTCCCAAACTCTCTGCATGAGCGATCGCGCTCTGTGGACCTGATGAAGAAGATATTAGAAACATACTCCCCAATGCAATCGTAAAGAACAGATGGAACTCACCTGCGTCATGCCAAAGCCCTCCACAGACCTCAGTCGCTCCATAATCTTCTCCCTCTGCCCTTGATCCCGCGCATCGCAGCCCGCCGCAAACATCGGAAACAGCAGACACGCCTCCGCGGTACTGCCTCTCCTGACCTTGTACAGCAGCCCCACGATCTCACGCACGGCGTGCTGGACCTCTGGATCGTGTGCTGGCTTCCCTAGCACGCGCCGGAATAAGTGTATGAGACCAGCCCAATGGAACATTTCATTAGTGGCGTAGATCTCCGTAGCATCCCAGGCGCCCTCACTCTCGCTGCTGTTGAAAGACCGGTGGTTACAGCCCTTGTATACAAAGCGATCGGAGAGCCCTTCTTCGAGATCCTGCCGAATGAGGGCGGCTTGCTGAACAACGGATTTCGAAGGCAGCCAGTCGGAGCGTATATTTCCTTCCTCGTCGATGCGCAGGGCTTCGCATTGTTTGGCGAGTTCGGCGATCCGTGCGAGGCTCCCGATGCAGCGTGTTGTGAAGCCCATGAGACAGTCGATCTGGAAGTCTTCATCAGCGGAAGCGTTTTCTGAAGACCAGTAGAAGGAGCCAAGGGGCTCGTCGTTCTTGTTTCCGGATAAGGAGCCCAGGACGTCGAGGTAGGCGAACCAGCGTGACAAGAAGTAAGCAACGCGGTCGTGTCGGTCCATGCTTCGCGGACCGCCGCGTGCCATGATCAGTTGGCGGGCGATGGTGAGATGGTTTTGCCAGGAGATGGGGACCTCGAATGTGTTGGGAGAGATGATTTCGAGCGAGGCCATCATGATGGCGGAGGCGAGAGTGGCGTTTGAGATCTGATTGCTGTCGTTGTTGGCGAGCGCTTGGCGGAGTTTAGGGAAGACGTCTTGGACCCACACAGCGATTCGGTTGACGGGCTCGAGGTGGTTGAGAAGGCGAGCACGGTGGGAGGCACTGAAAGCAAGGAGGAGGTTCATGATGTTCTCGTCTCCGACGGCCACTGATGGAATTAGAAATGTCATGTGAAAAGAACAAGGGGCAAACGTACTTTTAGGGAGAATTTGCCGGAATGGATTCTGTTCGCAATCATGTGGGACAAGTATACGAGCCGTGTGGTTGAGGAAATGGTGGAAGTAGAGAAGGTTCATCGGGCTTTCCAGTAGCATTTGCGGGAGTGTTCCCAGTGATTTTGATATTTTGATCGGAACTGGCTTGCTATAGTAACCCCCCTTCTCGAAAGCCATGTCTTGACCTCGCACCTCAGCATTTCCGTAAGGAGTCTCGTCGTCTAGCCCCATGGTGCCACTTGGAGGGCTGAAAATAGCAATGGCGTTCAAGTCATTGTTCTTAGGAGTGTCCAGATCAGGGTGTCCAAGATCGTATCCGTAGATAATCGAGTCAAAGTCACCGATTGGATACTGTCGACCCTGTTGCACTTCGGGGCTAGCGCCTTGAGGGCTCTCCCCGGGTGGCCCTACCAGCAGAGACTGCACAGACAGTCGACGCAGCTCTGCAGGAGGGTTTGTCGCGACGGTTTGCTTCGGTCCGGCACGCACAACCTGATCTTCGGGGCCAACTGAAGAATTCGGCGTTAACGGCATAATAAAGGGACTGTAGGGTGTAGGCGGACCTGGAAGTGGGGAGAATGTTTCCGAGGCAGATAATGTTGTTGAAGTTGCTGGTGATTCAGCAGAGTGGCTACGCGCGTGGTGCTTGTATACCGAGTCACAGGGCTCCCCAAGCTGGCGATTGCTCGGGGAGTTATACGAGGTACCGCGCCCTGGAGGAGGCATCGAGGGCGGCGAGAGGGGCGAGTCTGCGTTCATGGGCGCATATCCTGCGTTGCTAAAGAGGAGGTTGTCGAAGCTGGACACGGACGGGGATGGATAATCGAGGGCGCCGCGATACTGCGTGTTTTGTATTCTGAAATCGAGGGGAGCGGATGTTGGGTGAGGGCTGCTGTGACGAGCGTCGTGCATTCCTGGTGGAAGGTTCTGGCCCTGGGCAAATGGCCCATCCATTGCAAGCATTGGCTGCGACTGGTTATGACTTACCCTCATCAATGCAGGATCAATCATGGACGGGTCGGATGTGGGGGCAGTGACGGCGGAACGAGATCTCGCATGGTGCATGAGATTGGGCCGTGAGGCCGGCGCATCCGGAGTCGCTGGAGTGGGAGGAAACAACGGCGGCACATCGTCTTCGAATGAGAACGAGGACATGTATGGACTCGCGGTGGTGCTCGAGCTCTTCGAAGAAGGCGTATCGGGGTTGCGCCTTGTGCGCCCTCCCCAATTGAGCTTGATGCTGTAGTCGCACGTCTCGCCTTGCCGGTCACAGTTGCTGCATCGCGGCCTCTCCTCTCCACTGTCAGATGGTTATCACGGAAGTCGCGAACAGGAAGTAGTTGGGTGGGCTTGCCATTTTACTTTGCGCGCCTTGCACGGCCTGGAAGCGGGTCAAGTTAGACGTCGTTCATGAGGATATGCGATTCAGAACCGGCTCACCAGCAGCCATTGCGAGATCTTCTCTTTGGTTCACCCGCTCCAGGCTTCTTGGGTCGCGGCATCGTGGCTCAGCAGAACAGTGGTCCAGGGCTCGGCGAATACACCAACATGCCCTCTTCTGGTCGTGTGGAGATGGCTAGCACGAGACCCAGGAGGATCGGCGGGCAGTTATAGGAATGAATGGCAAAGGCAGGGTTTGCAAAGCTTACTCTGCACGCTGAGACGGAAGATGGAGCCTCGATATGGCGAGCGGGGGAGTCGAAGGCTTCCGACGACTGCTGGGTTGGAGCACGCGTACATGGATAGCGCCATACGAGCACTTGGCGCATGGCTGGAAAGCGATGTGTCTCTGCGCAGCCCGTCAGGACGCCGCCGCTATTTCAACCTTCTCTTCTCCTGCAACAAGACGCAAGTGTGGGGGAGGAGGCGTCGTTGATAAGGTGTGTCGCGCTGCAGTAGCGGGCCAATGAATACCCCGGTTCCCATGTATCCATCCCGAGGTCTGCCCTGGCCCGAGTGGGTCTGCCATCGATCCGAGTCCCGACGACATCACTCAACATCAAGATATCCCCGAATTCTCGCAGTCCCAGTTTTCTTCTTCCATGCAGTCATGTCCTTCGATGCGCCTCACCCAGCACCTCGCAACTGCACAGCACCCATTGGCCGCCCCAAGCCAAGCCCGGCGCCGGCTTCTTGTTGATTCGCTTCACCGGATCGCGGCTCACGCCTCCTATGTCGTTCGGCATCCACCTGACCCGGTTTCTGCACCTTCTGGAATCAACTTCTGCATCCTGTCGTCGGCGATGTTACACCGAGTGGGCATGTCAGCCCTACATTACATCACCTAACGGGCCGCAGGCGTGGAGCTGAACTACCCGCGACAAAAATATCTCCAGCCTCGTGGGAAGGGCGTGCTTGGCTGCGTACCTGACAGCGCCTTTTAACATTTGATCTCCTTTTCAAAGTAGGCCATGCGGGAGGCTTGTGGCTATGGTGTTGAGCGTTTAAACCCCACGGCCAAAGGGCTGAATTTCCAACATCGGATTTCAGCTCCGGAACCGTTCTGCGCTCATTCCGGCGCTCTCTTACAGTCTTGGTGTCATGCTAGACTTGCTCCGTAGGATTCAACTATGAGTTCGATGTAGATGAAAGTAGAGAAGGTGGCGACATTATAATGTACGAGGTCACGCGCAGTGTATGACTTGTACAATTGTTCTAACCTTTGGCCAACGATGATGGCACTACCAAAGGTATCATCAGACTGAGCATGATGAGTAAGGCTTGTTTTGTCTCTTTGTCTCAATTGACCACAAAGTGGTTTCATTGGCCCAATGACCAATTTTGATATGCTGACTTCATGGTTCGGTACATATGCATCTCTTCTACATTTACTTGGCCCCACCCTTGCAGGCAGAGATAATCAACGGAGAGGGACAGACTTGGGTGGGAATGAGTATGTTGTTAGTCAATCATGCTTTCGGGGGAGTTCGTCTGGAAATAAACAACAGCTCCTAAAAAAGGATACATGACTGAAATTGACTAAAGGCCTGATGATCAAGGAGTTTAACTGGGGCTGGGAAGGCAGCCAATATCTCCAATCCAAGAGGGGTTTTGCACTGTTCAGAAGTGTACAGTTTCGATCGCCAATCAATCGAACAAACTCACTTTTCCATGGACAAGTTGTCGATAGTTCTCCTAGAATGAGGGGCTCAAATTTCCATGAGTGCTAATCTTCCTGTGCGGGATATGAGTAAGCAGGTGGTAGGAGCGCAAGGCTGCTTGAAGCCTGGATGACGTTTGAGGAGACGCTTGGAATTGGTAGATAATTCACTCTTATCGCAATCCCATTTCTGTTGAGGCGAATTTCAATCTCACTTGATTTCTCTGACCATCAGAGGCGCGCAATCGGACCTGTTGATTGAATCACTGCGGTCATACGAGGAGACTGCACCTTTAACGTTACCCGCCAAGGCCTTGAAACTTTTGAACACACGAAACTCCACTCGTGCTCCCAAACAACTTCTCACGACACCCGCGCATCTCACCTCCCACGTTCGAATTCAAAATCGCAACAATGCTCCTAACGAGCACTCTCTACCCAGCAAGGGCCTTCAGCATCCGTCTCCAGCCCGCCTCACTCATCGCTCCATGCTCTGCGACTGCCTCATTCACAACCTCAGCACGACCGACCAAGATCCAGCGAACTGCGCGTCCCTTCTTCGCCTCTCAGCCTGCCACTCTAAAGATTGCGACACGGCATGTCTCCACGGCGCCAGAAGCTTCGTCCACCAGTTCCCCCGCATCTACCAACCCCGCTGCCAATACACCTCCAAATCGGCCACAACAGTTGACATGGAACGACTTCCTCGCTCTGCGCCGCACTCGCCGAAAGATCAGTGTTGCAGCATCTAGCATCAGTGCCATAGCGACGACTTATACCGGTCTCAAGATATTCATCGATCAGGGCTTGGACGGCGCCTTGGCCGTCAACTTCGGCCTCGATCCGCTCATGGTGACTGGATTTAGTGCAATTGCCATGCTGGCTGCGGGCTGGCTGATTGGGCCGTTCTTTGGAAATGCCATCTTCAATGTGCGGTACAGGAGCATTCGAGCGGATCTCGAGAGCGTACGTTTCCCTTCCACCTCACCCCACGCCTCGTGCTCTTGGTGCACGGCTCATGACACCTCTGAGGCATTTGCTGACTCAATTCCACATATAGAAAGAGCGCCAATTCTACGAACGCATCAAGCGCCACCGCGTCGACCCGACCTCCTCCTCGATAGCGAACCCTGTCCCAGACTACTACGGAGAGAAGATTGGCAGCGTGGCGGGCTACAGACGGTGGTTGAAGGACCAGCGGGCATTCAATCTCAAGAGGGGTGCCTACCAGGGGAATAAGTAAACAAGAGGAACATTATTCCTATTTCTTAACCATCTACCAGAACAGGGTTTTCCCAGAACATGAACAATGGGGTAAGATCGGATACGGTGCTGTCAACCTACTTTAATTTAAAAAGTCACAAATAGGACGAATGGCATACTATTTCTGAATGGGAGATGATGGAGAGAGATGGAAGGTGGTGATTTGGAGGGGGTTCATGAAATGCAAAGTAATCATGGCACATATCGACACATAGAGCCTGCGGGGTCGCCTATTCCTACTTTCCACTTCACATGTATCAACACAGTTTTTGGCATATGGGACTCTCTTTGGTCGACCAAACAAACATTTTTCAGATATTAGGTCTGGCAATTCTTCTCTGTACAGGTCAAGGGGCTTTTCTCGCTCCTTCGCTCGGTGTAGCGTTGTGGCATATATATCACATTGCCGGGCATGGCATGGCGGATGAATGCTCTCCAATCTCATCTTATCCTTCTTTCTGATGTTGTGGACGTTGTGGTGTAGAGTGAACGGACGTTTGTTTGTGAGTGATCGTTGTGGTTTGGCATTACTACTGTTACGATTCTGGTACGGCAGCCAATTGGATTTAAACAGGCTAATAGTTCTAAGCCTTCTACGTATCGTACCAGTAGAGTACCTTCCGACACCCGATATACATTCCCGCTGACGAATAGTGGATAGATGGGGGCCTCGATTGCAACCATTGCCGCATCATCTCGGAGCGAAGAGGCAATCGGTGGGTGTATTTACTCCACATTATGCCACCGGACTGGAAAGGCCTGGTCGAAGGAGTGGCAGGGTTGATATCCTTTGTCTTCACATCAACGAGCCCTCTGCAAGGACCCCCCTCAAACAAGTACTCCACCCCCTTCCATCTCTCATCCATCTCCATTCTCTCTGTGCTCTCTATCGCCAATTAACCCGCTGCAATTGATAGAAACTCAATCTTCGACTCCTTTGGCCATTTCCACTCAGGGGGTAACCCCGAGATGTAGAAGACTTGAAAATTGTCGAACTTCTCACACAGTCCTAGTTTCTGTTCCAGTTGCGAGACTTCATTCTTAGAGCAGAGTAATTGGAGGTGATCCCATGAGAGCCTGTTGCCGCCGACTTCGATCCCTTGATTCGGATTTGGGCTCTGTGAGTGCAGGATTGGAGCCGCACCGATATCTTTCCATCGAAATCAAGAGACAGAATACGCGAGACACTTGAACTGTGTACATCAAGAAATATCCCGGCTGAACACTAACGGACCTCATTACGCAGAAAACAGAGATCGGCAATCAATGCCAATTCGTGTGGTTAAATTTCTATGTAAGTTGTTTTCTAGAGGACGTCTTAGCGCTAGCTAATGTACTTCTAGTTATGTACTGGCGTCCCTGGCTTTAGCTCTACTACATCCTGTAAGCAGGATGCCACTGAAGTCCTTCCTCAACTTCTGTACTGTACAACTGGCTCTGCTTATCGCACCTCACCAAACACACACAATGCATCATCGTCATACACTTTCTTGATCACCACCCTACTTACAAAACATTTTGCAGAAACTTTTGGACAAGGAACTAAAGGCAGGCTAGATAAGTAACTAGGAAAGCCAACTGTCATATCGTTCCGAATTAGGATGCGATAATTCATGTTATCTTGGGAGCGAGAGAACGACCTTGTCATTCCTAGAAACATTCACGATTCAGTGTTTGCGGTAACTTAGTAAAAAGAGCGCTCATTCCCTAAAAAGAACTTCTAAAAAAGAGAAAGTATATTAAAAATGAGCTTAGGTGGACAATTCCTCTGCCAATAAAGGAAAAGTCTCCTACGTTCTTAACCATAAACAACGACGTCCACATTCACAAACTCTTCTGGCAGAATGATCATCATTATTACATCTACGAGAGTGTCCGAATCCACTTTGCCGCTCTATTCAACCTAAGCAGCCGGGTTAGCTTTGGTTAGAGGCTTATACAGCCTGCGAATGTGATGCGACATGTCGGATTGAGTCTTGTGCATCATCCTTATTATCAGACACTCCAAAAGGGTTGCCTTATTAGGTTTGGGATGGCATTCAACCTATTATCGGTTCGACTAGAAAGACACCATCGTCTCCCAACTGCCCGATCCTTACTCACCCCCTTCATGCGCCCCGCCCATCAACGTTTCAATATGGGTCCCCATTGAACATCGGGATGACAGTAACTGCTTTTACTCTCGGTTCAAATGGCTTACAAATGCCTGCTTCTGCGTCCGGGATCCTCCCAACAGGTTGTTCCCTACACGCCTCATCTGGATACGCGATCAGCTCCCACGCGGCCTCTCCCATCCATTTCAAAACTTCGAATTGAAAGTGATCTGGTCGATCCACCGATAGTACCTTGCAATGGATAGGTCCACCAAACCAGAAAGGCTCGTCGAAGTGCCAGTACGTCCGCTTGTTCTCGCACGAGGGCGAGTTGGTTTTGCACCAGTCTTGGGTTGAATTTTTGGGATCTGGGCAGGTGGCAATGCCATTGATGGCGTACTCGAATTCAGTGGGAATGGGATAGGTGGACGGAGCGCTGGGAGGTTTAGGGGTGCCGTTGAGGTTGGAGAGGAGGTGACCGTTGTAGACGCCGATATGCTCATCTAGACCCGGGTTAGTGATTACGTAGGTCTGTGATTGAGGGGGTAAGCACGAACCGAGACTGAGTGTGGTGTTTATCAGCCCACCGTCATGGGATCTGCATTGGCAGTTCAGGCTCCCATCGATGATCTTGCACTGGTAGCACGATAGCCACCATTGACCCCTAGGTTGCATTAGACCCCAGTTATCTAAACCTAGGGGTACGTGTACCTGGCTTACTTGGGATCCCACTTCAGATTACCGTCATTGTTCGTGATCTTGTTATCTAGCCATACAGCGCTCTGGATCCGGGTGGTGGAATCGGTGCCCGTGAGACAATCTGCAATCAACCATTGTGCACTTATCAAAAAGTTAATGCATTGGCCACCAATTGCACTAGCTGTCGTGCTTTGGGCGAATATTGATGGAGTGGCGTACACAGAGGATAAGCAAGCGAGCGACGTAAGTGCTAATACTTGCTTCATCTTCATGTGTAGAAGGTATAGCATTGCAGTTGTTCTTGCCAATGGAAAGATTGTTGAG
The DNA here is from genome assembly GCA_001599595.1 of Beverwykella pulmonaria. NCBI lineage: Eukaryota > Fungi > Ascomycota > Dothideomycetes > Pleosporales > Melanommataceae > Beverwykella > Beverwykella pulmonaria. Next base: position 3,088,379 of record BCHH01000004.1, read on the forward strand.
GATACTCACTGTGATTGACAACCGAAGAGGCCCGCAATTTATGGCTGACGAAATATCATTTTCTCTCTTGCGGTGACATCTCCGACGGTCTTTAATCTTTGAAATCCTACAAATGTTCGATGCTGAGCCTTCTCAGCAGCAAGTATTTGAATAATGTTACTTATACGGACAGCCGCCAAATGACTTGTGCGACCTCGAAGCGTAGCGCGACGTTATTGGCCCAGTCCCCCCGCTGATCGGTTGCATACTGGCCCGTACAGGCAAAGTGGTGGTGTGCATATTTATCCGCGGAGTGTCACATGGTTGCGACCTTGAGAATAAATTGCGGATTCCTAAGCCTAAGAGATAGTAGGTGGTACAAGCTGAAGAGCATTTTCGGTTGAACCCGATATTTGTTAACGGGAACGTTGTGACCTGCCTCTTACGTACTCAAAGGATCTGCTTCATAGTGGGTGGCACAAAACCCAATAGGAAATTTCGGATCTTTAATCTTCACCGTAAGCACATAAACGGAATCGTAAATCCTTTACAAAAGTCATGACTAAGTTGAAGATCCTTGACTAAATTAACGACTGAGTCTAAGACCCTTTACAAAATCAACGATGCACTAGAACTAAGCGTGTTGCCCAACAACTCTGCCAAATCTTTGAGAGGAGTATGTATGAATACAGAAATATTTTGAAAAGCGGACGTATTTCGTAGGGTTTTCAGGAGAAATATTCTTTATTCAAAGTTCTTAACATCACTTCTCTGTTAGAAGAATACATCCACAGCTGAAAGCTCTGGGTCTTTCTTGGTCTATTTCCTAACAGCTATAATTACTGAGAAATCAGCTCTCACCTCCACAGGAGCCTCTGAGAAGCCCGAAGAACCCATTTATCTAGAATATAAGTTGAGAATAGATTCAATTTATCGCAGCACCTACAAACCCAAGGCATCGTCTCATGAAAGAGAATCCATCCACGAGACATAAATAATCGTCGTTAAGCTTGCAATTTCATCTTCGCCCTTGAGTATCAAGCTCCCGCATTATCAGATAAACTACAGTTCAATGAGTTCAGTCAACACCAGCAGTGTCTAGCAGAACATACAGTCAAAATCCCTAGTCGGCAATCCTTCAACAGATACTGCGTTATCAATCACTAGAAACTCGCCCTAGAACCCCAGTTAAAATCAGAGGGATCGCTCGTCGACCCCTCAACCACTTCTGCAGCACCTTAAGAGCTGAACATTCCTGACCCTCATATTGAAGATGCTTTTAATTCTTCTTTCTCATATCTGCTACTATTCGAGTATGGAAAGGCGCACGTGACATGATAAATGTGAGGACTGAGTTGATTGTAATAGCTATAGAGATTAAAGAGTATATACACAGCAATGATGACTCAGGTGTGAGTAACTAGTTTACGTGATAGAGCACATGGATATACCCGTGACACTGTGATAGCTACCCATTTTAGCTCCGGGTCCATGCCGTAGATTCTGACTTTGTGCGTTGTTTTGGACTGCGGTGTGACCTCAACCATTTGCCTTCCTAACCGAGAGGAAGTGAAGATAGAGGCCTGTGTTGTTATTTTTTGATTCCTTTAGTGTCACCTTAGTTCTAGAGCTTCTCGCTTCGTGTTTTTTTAGTCTTCCTCGCCCATCCTTTACGTTATAGATTTGGAATTGTTCAAAAAATGTCCTCACAGCCCCTGATATCAAGCCGTGGAAAGAGTGATGATATCATCGAACTACTTGTGAGATACCAAATAACTGATCAGAATGTGATGAGAGGCCAGAGGAATATTGATTCAGTGTTACAAGGCGTCAATCTGCCATGCTGTAAGGGCTCGCATTACCGGGCTAACCACAGATGGCCTAGCGCAGTTTTACGAGCGTGCCCCATTATGAGGGGTATATTTCTGCCTAGCGCTACTCAGCCAACACATTCAGCTTCACTTAGCCTCACGATCCCATCACCCTCGTCGTTACGGAGTCTCCAGTTTGCAACTCCCGAGTTTGAACTAGCACCGTAAGTCAGTACTAGATTGCGGATATTAACCTAACGTTAATGTGCTTGAAATAGTTTACCTATCACTTAGTCAGAAAACTACCCCACAATCGCCTTTCCGCTACCATGGCTGGCTCTCTCGTGCCAGCAAGCGGCGGAAACTTCCAACAGTCAGGTCAGCTAGACTGGGTCTCTCTGTCAAAGTCTACATTCACGTTCGGGCTAGACGTACTAGTACGACTCTCCAAAGCGGAACTAGACCCAGCAACTATCGCTATTGGTCTGATTACCTGTAATCAATTCGTGATTAGTCCTGAAGCTCAGAAGAGGATCTATGATGCTTTGTCTAATCTGAAATCCTTCTCGTCTTATGGAAAGCTTATATGGTTTGGATTTGGAATAAAGTCGGTTATAAAAGATCTCGCGGATACTGAACGTGGAATGGCATGTGTTGCTTTGTGCGCATGTATGTCCATCTCATATGATTCATTCTACGTCGCGGGAGTCCTTCGAGAACTTTGCAAGGTCCACGGTACACCTCCAGACTTCCTTCCATCGGTTCACCAATGGAAAGCACTTGTCGATATTTGTGCTGGATCGGTATCAAGTTCTAAATTTCCGATCCTTCTTCAAGGACTAACCCGCTGTGTCCTCCCAAACGCTGAAGTGTCGTTACACAAGCCTACGTCGGCAGAAGCACTTGCAAAAGCCATTGGAGCTTTGGCGGACATATCAAATGGAAAGTTAGAAAACGTCACTATCGCCGGCGGGCTCGATTGTATATGGTTGGGTGCCATCTCAGAGTGGTTATTATCGCTAGATGTTGAGATCTGTTATAGCCCAGGCCATGCGGTGTACAAGTCACGAAGGGATGATGATTACAAGCTTCCCGCGGTCACAATTATCTTCATTTCGGATACCGAAGAGCCAATCCATCTAAGCAAATGCCATATCCTCCCGAAAGGCCACAAGTTTTGGAAGACCCCTTCTCTAGAACAAAATATATTTAGAGGGGGTCGCTCAGAATGGACGAGCATACTTGCAGACACCTTCGGTCCACGTCTCAATACTCTTATTCAAGGGAGTACACAACAAGAGTTTGCTCTTCTCTTGTTTAATGCGTCTTGCATTACTGAAGCATACTACCGATATGGATCGATGCACGGCGAACCACAGCGAAATTTTACAAGGTATAGCGGTCCATTTGGTCGTTTCCATTTCGGCCATTCGTATAGCAGAGGCCAGGCCTTTTTGGGATTTGCAGCACAACAACTACCAGAGCTGGCTGCAATTGTGGATACAATGAAGCAACTGGAGATTCGGCCTCATTCGAACGCGAATTTTGAGGAATGTGTTAACAGCATCTCACTGAAATGCGGGTGTCAGCAGTGTCGCGGTCAAAAAATATCAGGTAACGGCTACTCCCAAGTTTTTTGCTTGGAGCTTATGGCAGAGACAATAATCATGTTTTTGTGGTTGTTATCAGCAACTGAAGTGGACCCATCTCTCAAGCCATCTCCCTGTGGGCTTCGATTACTTTACATGAAACACCAGGAGAAATCTCACCCGGCAATTGAGGACACCCGAGAGAAACGAAAACAATGGAAACGTGCTCCACTGGCAAATTTTGCCATAAATAGCATCGATACTTTAACAGCAGCACTGATAATCTTCTCTGGATCGACAGATATTGAGCCCAGAGAAGATGAAGAATCCTCTGCTATTTCTCGTCATGGCGTATGCGCTTTTTGGGGGGCATTAGAAGGCCTTGACTTGTTACCAGAAGAAGCATCAACTATAAAAGTTGTTCCGGGCTACATTGACTTCGAAGGGATAAAGTATGAGAGAATCTGTGATCTCGTAGATGACACTGGAATTCCTAAAAGCAACCTTGGACCACTCCCTTCTTACAAGTTGCTTGTACAAGAGACTCGCCGACCCGGCATTGTTGTCGCGGCCTATAAACTTTCTTGCAACATCCAATCTTATGGATATTTATTAGGGATCTCAAGACTCGAGAGCGCAATTTCGAAGTCAATCCGAGGACCTATCCAGTGCGGGGAGTTATGTGGCCGAAGACTTCCTTATGGCGCTCGAGAGACTGTTGTAATCGTTCCGAAAGATACAATCCACAAAGAAAATCTGACAGATCAATTACAGCACTCGCCATCATTTCTGCGCCAATGGTCACTGCTCTCGATTCCGAGCCCTAATTCGGATGAATCTATCAAATTACGAGTTGTACAGGCTTCCATCTGCAGATTATACTTCGATATCGCCCAACAAGACGATATCTATCATTTAGCCTTTCTCAGTGTATGTCGAGATTGCCCCTCTAAATTATCAAGCTCTCCAGAACCCCGCAAGGAGTCTCTGCCGCTATCACCAAAACTATATTCATTCTCTCATAGTGACTCAGAAGGTACAATAACAGTGTCTTCTCCGTCTGAAACTGGATCTTGGATGGATAGCGCTTTTGAGATCTCCGTCGTCACCCTCTCGAGTCTCGATGTACAGGGTATACCCGTAATAGACACACAGAATACCATGCAGTCGCTACTGAAATGTAAAAGCGACAGAAAATATGCTCGCAAAGCAGCGCTCCACATGGCGGCAAGTCTCGGACGCGAAGGAATGGTTCAACTGATATGCCAGGGAGGAGCAATCGTTAATTCCACGACAATAGGAGGCGAAACAGCATTGCACTGTGCGGCTAATGAAAGTCAAAATGAAGTAGTAAAAATCCTTCTTGGGAGAGGAGCTCAACTCGAGGTGAAAGATAAGGACGGCCTGACGCCACTGGGAAGGGCCGCCCGGAATGGTCTCAAACCTATGGTGAAATTTATAATCGGATACGATGCTATGAGGGACTCACGTGATAACAATGGGAAGACCCCGCTAGTATGGGCTGCCGCTCTAGGCCATATTTCCGTGGTGGAGCTGCTACTTCAAGAGAAGGCCGATTTAAATGCCGCCGCCGGTAGGGGTGGTGGAAGAACAGCACTACAAGCAGCAGCAGAAGGAGGCCATCTTGCAGTCATCGAGCGACTGCTTCAAGAGAAGTCCGATGTCAATGCTCCAGCTAGTAGTAATGGGAGAACAGCGTTACAGGCAGCAGCAGGAGGAGGCCATCTTGCAGTCGTCGAACGGCT
>BCHH01000004.1:3095197-3153862 GCA_001599595.1 Beverwykella pulmonaria
AGGAGGCCATCTTGCAGTCGTCGAGCGGCTGCTTCAAGAGAAGGCTGATGTTAATGCTGCTGCTGCTGGTGATTATGGAAGAACAGCGCTTCAAGCTGCAGCAAAAGGACACCACCTTGTAGTTATGGAATGTCTTCGTCAGGCAGGTGCTACAGCATAGGGTGGTAGCACTCGGGCCCATTCATTGGCGTATCGGCGTTCTTTGAATTGCGTTTCAAAATAAACCTTTTTCTCCTTAGGTTTTCTTTTAGCGCAGTAGTCGTCAAAATTTAATAGTGACTAAGATATTTTAACCACACTGCATAAATTTTGCCACTAAGCAGCGCGAAGCTTCTAGAATCCTCGCTTTAAACATAAACATTTTCTATAACCATACTTGTATCTCAAGGGAAGTGGACGACCATGTCGATCACGCTAGCAGGGAGGGCGACTGACCTGCTCCGGCCATAGGGTTGTAAGCGTCTACATTCTAAAGTTGAAGAGCGGAAAAGGCGAGGAGTATAAACAACTATAGTTAGTGTTGGAACTGCGCTGATTTAATATTATCCGAAACCTCGAGATCGTTGGCTTAAAGGCTTCGTTTTCAGAGAGAAGACTCGCAATGTATGAAGGCGTTTAAGCCAACATAATATGGTTTAGGTGGAAATATAGGGAATGAACAAGCACTATAGTAAAGCTCTTGAAGCAAATACTTGTCCTTAAGCAGCATTCGGGAAAATCAACCGCCCAAGGCATCAACGCGCTTGCTACCGATGCATCTACATATGCGAAGGCAGCAAGCATACAACATAAGAGATTCACCATAAAGCAAAAAGGGAAAGCATCCCTTGAGGTCTCGAGAAGCCAGACTATATAGACGTCGTGCTGCCGTTCAATGATGCTTTTCGATAACACCACGGAAGTAATTAAAGGAGTAGCTTATAAGAGAAGAACAGAACGCTCGTACATCATGCATAGTCCATAGAGATGGAGGAGTTGAAAATAGACAGAGACGATACTATACTCGTACTGTACTATTTGGCAACGCCATACACAGATCGTCAGGCCAGCAGAATCATTCCACAAGTAAGGGATGTGTACGAGTTTCCTCGGGATACTCGGAGAATGCGTGATGACGCAAACGGAGATGAACATGTGGATAGAGATGCCGGTGCTATTCTGCGCAGATCGGCGCTATTCGATGGCATGCCCAATCGATCATAGGAATATAGCAACGGCACAGCATCTCAGGAGATCTGTATGAGACATACTGGTGTCTATACAAGATGTATGTTGATGGGGGAAAAAAAAAGCCCCAATGCAAGACATGAAGTCTAAACATCTGCGGAAGTGATGCCCCTTCGGCCTAGCTCCGTTTCTCAGCATTAGCCCATCCAAGGATCTATCTTAGTCAGTACACGTGTTGTGCACACCCCCAGAAGCCTATATGTACAAAGCATATGCCTTGTATTAATTCAAACCTCAAAGAGCCATCTTCTTGCTTCTCAGAATCCGCCAAATTTCGCCTCACTTGCCAGCGTGACCATTCTCAGGGTTCCTCCGTCCAAAGGAAGTTAGCTGCACCACCCCACGCGAAACTGCGGTGAGGATCTGAACCCTGCAGCGAGCGCCGCGCCCCTCCAAAACATTTGAATCTCCTGCCAGAGCTCCCCCTTCACTTCTCCCTTGCTTCTAGAAAAGGACACAGGCCAATTGAGACTTTTGAAGCATTCAGATCGCTTCATTTGCATTCTCTAGCCTCTACAATACACACAGCAGACGCGATGGCAACCGCAGCCGCTGTCTACCCCCCGCTAAACGAGCGCCCACTCAAGAACACAATCGTGCTATTCGATGTCGATGACACGCTCACGATTCCTCGCCAGGTATGTTCATTACCCTCTCAAGCGTAAAGCTTCAAAATCCAGCTGCTTTGAGTCCAGCAGCTTTACAGCTCCGCCTCCTCCAACACCAACCCTCGCCTTCAAGATCCCCCAAGCTAACACCTCCCAGCCCGTCTCCCCCCAAATGCTCCAACTCCTCTCCGAACTCCGCCACAAATGCGCCATCGGCTACGTCGGGGGCTCAGACCTTGTCAAGCAACAAGAACAACTCGGCACCAAAGAAGTAAATGTGACCTCACTCTTCGACTTCTGCTTCCCAGAGAATGGCCTCACAGCGTTCAGGATGGGCGAGAAGCTCGCGAGCACGAGCTTCATCGGTTGGATTGGCGAAGAGAAGTACAAGGCATTGGTTAAATGGTAGGTACATACAATTTCTCGAACGATGGAAGGAAGGAGAGAGTTCCTCCCAGCTTTATACTTGGGATTGCGCTGGCGAGCAAGAGGATGCGAGAGCAGACTGGGAGAGCTAATAATGATATAGGATTCTCCATTACATCGCCGACCTCGACATCCCCATCAAGCGAGGCACATTCATCGAATTCCGCAACGGCATGATCAACGTGTCCCCCATCGGGCGCAACGCATCCGTCAGCGAGCGCAATGCCTACCAGGCCTACGACATCGCGAACTCGATCCGCCCGAAGATGGTCTCTGAGCTGCAAAAAGCCTTCCCCGACTACGGACTCACCTACTCAATCGGTGGCCAGATTTCCTTCGACGTCTTCCCTACAGGCTGGGATAAGACGTACTGTCTGAACCATGTGGAGGCTGAGAAGGATAGAGAGGATGGGGTGGAGTATACAACAATTCATTTCTTTGGCGATAAGGCGTATGAAGGTGGGAACGATTGGGAGATTTATAGTGATAAGAGGACGGTCGGTCATGCGGTGAAGAATCCAGATGATACGTATGCGCAAGTTAAGAAACTGTTTTTCGAGTGAGGGGGAAGGATAAGCGGAGAGGAATGAGGAGGCTGGGAAATGTCGCGGTTCTGAATAATTAGCCAGATCTCAGGGTCATCTGTGACAGTCTTGGGTATGGTGGAACGGCAAGGCAGGGAAATTTGACTTGGGCATAGTATGACGATCACGATTTATAGACTAAGATTCCCAACGCAATCTAAAACGGTACTTGCAACCAGGTCTAGCAATCGACAGCAGAGCAAACACGAAATACCACGCATTATGTCACAATCAAGCTCCCACATCCATTCATGAGCCCTTGAGAAGTTGCCCCATCATGCTATGCAGAAACAAAAGACGTCCCCCGTTAATGCCAACGCTCCAAATGCTTAAGTCGCTCGCGAGACTTCGATAAGAACCGCACACCGAGAAAGATCGTCGTAAACCCTACTTTCATATGGACCAAAGCCGTGGAAAACCCATTCGAATGAAATCCTTCGGAAGACGCTGACCGTCGATGACTGAGCTGAAGAAGATATAGACTGAAGACCGTTGAGCCAGAACCAATAAGGTAGAGTAATAGTCATAAGGCGGGAGAGTTTGGAAGAGTTGGAAGGACTCCAAGAATTCTAACAGTATTTTCCACATCCTCCCTTACTCGCCTCATGAAGAGCACCCTAAGAGATTGGTCGACTGCTGCCCTATTTACCATGTCTTTAAAACATGTGAAAAGCGATCAATGCCTAGAGCTCAATTTCGCTTTGCTAGCAGCAAGGGCAGCCGAGAGACCGAACTGCGTGGGGATGCCCTCAACACGGTGCGTGGAGTTGATATTCTTGACGAGGGTGATCTGGAAACACGTAGCAGATCCCTGACGCGAAGCAATGGTCGAGTAGGCGAGGAAGAACTCCCAGATCTGGTCTTGTTAGCATGAGAAGTAGAAGATCCAATGGCGTACTCACTCGGAACCAGCGGTCGCCATACTTGGCGGTCACCTTCTCCTTGTTGCCCATCCAGTTCCTGTACCACTTCCAGAGAGTAGACGAGTAGTGAACACCAATGGTATCGATGCCCTTGACTTCAAAACCGGCACCCTCGAGCTTGTCGACAACCCATCCCAATGGGGTAGATGCATCCGCACCTGGGAAGACGTATTTGTTCATGAACAGACCCCATGTAAGATCCTCGAACTGCCAGGCCTTGCGCAGTCCAGCAATTTGAAGGAAGAAGACGCCGTCGTCATCAAGCATGTCATGGACCTGCCTAGCGAAGCTACCGAAGTGACGCACGCCGACATGCTCGGCCATCTCAAGACAAGTAATCTTGTTGTAACGGCCCTCTGGGACAGGAATCTCGCGATAATCCATGCACAAGATCTTGGATTGGCTCTCTTCGATACCGGCCTTCTTCAAACCATTGTTGCCCCAGGCAGTCTGATTGCGACCAAGAGTAATGCCGGTGACATGCGCGCCATAGTTGACAGAGGCAAACTTAGCGAGGGTGCCCCAGCCGCAACCAATGTCGAGCATTCGGTCACCCTTTTGGGCATTGATCTTCTCGCAGACAATAGCCAGCTTGTTGTCTTGAAGCTGCTCGAGAGACTCCTCGCGGTTGATATCAGAGATAATGCCAGACGTATAGATCATACGAGGGCCAAGAAACCAGCCATAGAAGTCGTCACCGCGGTCGTAGTGATCGCGGACCTGCTCTTCGTCTAGATATCTGTCAGTTTGGGCTCTCATCACGTGGTATAGCCTCAGAGTGGAAGCTATGAGAACCGACGGAGGGAGTGACAGACCTTGCGACTTGGAGTGCACAATCATCTCTGGAAGCATGCCAGTGAGGAAATGCTTAATCAGCCCGAAGGTGAAGCGGAAGTTGACCCAATCGTGCCTCATCTCCAAGACCTCCAAGGCGTCGCCAATGAATTCCACATCACCGTCGAAGTACATCTCGTAGAAGGTCTCCATGGGAATCGTCTTCTGGCCATGATATTTCTCTCTGTGCTCCGCTTTGTGAAACTTGAGGTAATGCTCGATGGGTTTGCCCGGGAGCTTCACCTTCTCGTTCTTGCGAGGGGCAAACTCAGAAGTCATGATCCAGAAGGCACCCAGGATCGGCAGGTCCAAGATCAGCGCGAAGAAGACCCAGGTCTTGAAGCCACCACCCAGCTTCCAGGCGATGTAGCCCGGGACCAGTGTGAGCAACGAGATGAGGGCACCATTCGAAAAGTGGACGGAGGAGGCCCCATCTGCAGGCAAGGGAGCATTTGCGATAGCGGGATACTGTTGTGGGCCAAAAATCAGCTGGTTTTCTCTTCATCCCGAAGCTCAATGGCTGGCGGGGCTGTTATCTCGACTGTGAGATAAATACATACAGTGGTTGTCTTGACTCCGCAGTCGAAAGGAGGAGTGGCGGGTGACCGCGCAGGAGGCGTGTTGATCCACTCAAAGCTGTCCTCTGCGTCTGGCTTGCTCATTTTGAGGGGGTTGTTGAATTTTGGGCAAGGGACGGAGCGGGAGAGTAAAAAGGTGTGGACGCAACCGCCAAGCACGGACGGCGGTGTGGAGCTCTGTTGTGTAAGCGAACCAAGCTTCCAGCAAGGGTCGACGAGCACATTGAGGTTAGTTCCAAACACACTAATTGCTGGCGCAATTGGCATACGTGTGCTATGTGCAGCATGTGAATGGTTGACAGAGGTGACAGCAGGGCGATTGTATACCGCCTTTACGCTTCGTCTGCCAGCATTATCTTCCTAATGCGGTCCATTGTTTCTTTTGCAACTCCCGCCTGCGCCAGATACTCCTCAACGCCCCCATACGCGTTCTCCATGTGCTCGTGTACTTTCCTCACCATGTCCGAGGGGACACTTGCAAACTGCTCTGAGAGCCCAATCGTTGCAATCTCCTTGATCCTCCCTTGCCTTTCGCCCTCTAGCTCCGGCCCCGAGCGCAGATAATCTTTCTCGACGGCATCGACATCGACGCCGAGAAGAAACAGTACGAGCATGACTGTTAAACCCGTGCGGTCTTTCCCTTGCGTGCAATGGATCATGAGGGGCCAGTTTTTCTCATCGCCGTACACGTCGAAAACGTCCTTGACCTCCTTAACGCACACATCCATGGAACTGGTGGCCAGCCCGACCAGTCCCATCGCCTCCATGCTCGGAGCAAGAATTTTGATGGCATTCAGTCGCTGCCCAATGATCATCAAGTAAATAAGTCTGAAAAACTCCATCCAGGTCAACTTGGACATGAGCATGCGGGAGAAGGCTGAGCCATTGAAATTGATGTCGTAGTAGGTGATGCCAGGGATCTTCAGAGGCCCTGCAACAACGTCGTTGGATTGGGGGATGGCGGCTGAGGCTTTAATATGGGCGTCGCGCTTTTGGGCTTGTTCAATGTGTTCGGTCCTGCTGAAAATCAGCTTCTGAATGTGCTTTTTACAAAAACCAATGAAGCCTACTTGGTGCGCAAATCGATGATGCTCTTCATGCCATATTCCTGCACCAAGCTCTGCCTGTCTTGCACTGTGGCTTCATCTATTTGGACGAGTGAGCGTACTGTACATGTCTCTCATTGCGCGAGGCGTCCTTTACCTGGTCGTGCCCCACGAAATAGCAGTCCAGTTTTCAGGCGCCTGTCAGAATTTTAATCAGCAAGCTGGATCTCATTACTTCAGAAGGACCAAGGAGAATGAAGTACTTTGTTCCTGTGACATCATTGATGAAATGGCCAACATCGCGAAAGTTTGGTATACTCTTCGGTGGCGGCAATGTGGTGACCATAATCGCTTGGATCGATTGATTGTAAGAATCTGAACGGCTTGTGGCAGAGTTTCTTGGGGTGATGATTCTGACGTCGACTTTTGTATATCGTTCTAACCTTTTAGGGGACCCTGGCAAATGACACCGATTCTCCGAACGGCCATACCCTCGCTATCCTTTCGAATTGTAGCATCCAGATTTGACATGATATGTTTCTTAACATATCGAAGGAGCATTCGCAAATAGAGAAGAAAGAATATTGTGGGTATGAAAGATATTGCTGCAAAAGGACGGTTGCATGATACTCCATGACGGATGGCGGGCAGTGATGAAGGCTACTGCATGGGGACGAGAGGTGAACACCGTTTAGGCACACAGCATCCGGAAAGGGACAGCTAATATACTTGATCGTTTTGTTTTAATGTCTGCAGAGCCAATGATAAAAACATGTCACCTCACAATCTCCAGGTTGTCGACCGCCTTACCTAGACGAGCAAGGGCTGGTGGCGGGCACGAACTGCAACACGGACTTTGTACGCATAGTGACATCATGGGGCACAACACACCTCCATCATCATCATTAGCTATGTCTGTTCCTGGGGCTGTCATTGCCATCCAAATCTCTTGCTGGCTCTTACCAGGTCGCAACTCTTGTGCACCTCTGATTCCTTCCTACCCCCGCTCAGCCCACGACCTCGGCCATAGAATCGTGAGCTTCAACGCATGATTATGGCTACCCAAACCCAGACCGCCGCAAACGATGCTAACAACCGACCACGGATGGATAACCCGGACTCGAATGCCCCAGAGACGCAAACGTCCAGTATGCGCTGTCCGGATCCCTCGGCCCACAAGTCAAAGAACAGCGCCCTCCAAGACCAAGCATCAGCCGCAGCCCTCCACAGCACCAAAGGAACAAATACTCGGGACGTCCTAGAATCTGACGGAAAGCTCTCTTCTGCAAGTGAGTCTCACACTCGAACTTCTATTCCGCCTGCGTTCCTTTTCTGACCCGCCCCCACAAGGTGCCGCCACCAGCCTCAAGCAGGCCAAAGCCCATGACCTCCCCGGCTTCCCAATCGTTGGGATCGACGCACGATCATCGGCGGGTACGGCAGCAAACTTGGCACTCGTAAACCAAAGGAGCCCAGAGTGGTGGAAGCCTGAGCATTCCGCAGCTGCGGGCAAGGCTGCTCTTTTGGCGAACGATTACAAGCCGGCCCCAGTTTGGCATCCCGAAGCCAGTTCTGCAGGTTCAAAGGCAGCGTTGCTTGCCCACAAAGACAGCGTGAAGATGAATCTTTCGGTCCCAGAAGCGAGCGCTGATGGCAATTCAGCAGCGAATATCGCAATGAGGCGGAAGACTCCGGAGATTGACCGCAGCCGTACACAGAACAAGCCCAATGGAGCTCTTCTTGCAGCCACAGGAGCGATTTCTAACTCGGGGCGAAAGCGAGCGCAGTCGACACCGGCTGCGCCCCTGTATCCTGATTCCAGGAACTCCGCGAGGAACGCTCTCAGTGCAGCTACGATGGCTTCTAGTCCTTCAGCGAGAGCTGCGAAATTACAAAGGCCAACTACAGTCACAGATCCAACCCGGCTTGGACCTGGCGCAATGGAAGCAGCTCGGATACAACATTCGAAGAGCATATCGAGAGACATGTACACATCAGCCCCTCCTGTTGCCCTAGAAGTAGAAGAGAAGAGGCACAACGATGCACTTCGAGCTTCGGCCATTTCAATGGCGAAGAAGATATATAATGTACAACAGAACAACATCAACCAAGCAGCCGGTCGTGCTTCACGATCACAGGCACAAAGCGGCGCGACTTCAGCCCATGGCCAACAACCGCTGCAAGGCAGCGACGCAGATATCAAACAGCAGGCAATGCAGTACATCGGTATTCAGGAAGCCGCGCAGAAGCTTGCAGCCGAACGGCTGGCAAAGATCAGCCCAGATGAAAATGCCGCGTTCCGAAGCTATTATGGCTACGAGAAGCCTCGCTCGAAGCTCACAATGCGCCGCGGCCGTAACCGTGCATCTAGCAACCCCGAACCCGCAGACTCGTCAGATGAAGATGACTTCCAAACCAGGCGCATTCGCTCGCAGATGTCGCAATTGAACAAGGCAGTTGCAGAGGTCGACGCCAAGAAGCAAGAGCAGGATCGTAAGAATCTCATAGCCGCTGCAGAACGTAAAGTTCAGGCTCAGATGCTGGGCATGGACAAGAAGATTTTTGACGATACTGGCAAGATGTCACCAGCCATGATTGAGGAGTGGGACGCCAAGGCCAGAGCAAAAGCTTCTGCCAATAGTGAAGCTCGTATGGAGCACCATGGCAAAATACATATCGGCCATGGCAAATATGTAGACCAGGCAGATGTAAATGCGATTGCGCAGGCTAGAATACAGCCAACGCTAGACGAAATTACCTACAAAACCGAGAAGCGGAGAGCGGAAGAGGAAGAGCAGCGTCTTGAAATGGAGGAGAAGAAGCGCCAATCGCAAGCTGAAAAAGAGCGTGCAGCCGAATTGAAGGCAGAGGAGAAACGTATCAAGGGTGAGTCGCCTCCTTTGATTGTAATTCATTCAAAGCTAACATTCTTCAGACGAGGAAAAGAAGGCCACCAGAATGCGTACGGCTGAAGAGAAGGCTACGGCGAAACAAGAAAAGGAGGCAGATAAGGAGAAAAAAGCCGAAGAAAGGCGTATACAGAAAGATGAGAAGCGCAAGTCGAGGGAGGGGGGGGCCCTTGGAGGAGCTGCTGCCGGTACTGTGGGCGCAGGCGCTACGGTCGGTGCTGCTACGCCAGCAGATATCGCAACCGATGCCCGTACTTCCACTGAAGAGCAGAACGACGATCTTTATCGAGACCCGACTTCTCTCGCCCAAGCCCCAAATGCTTCTGAAGTCACATCCTCAGATCCGGTGTCGTCCAGTTCGCCCACATCTCCAACCTCACCGAAACACGATTCCAAGGGTATCAAGTCATTCCTGAACAAGTTCAAAAGGCGTTCCAGGCATTCGGCTGCCAGCGCAGAGAGTGAGAAACCGGGCTTCATTGGCGGTGTTGCTCTTCGAGAATCATCCTCCCATTCTCCTCGCACATCTGTCCCTTCGAGCCCAGCCCCTGAGCCGGCTCAGAACTCTCAGCGCCGCTACTCCGACGTCTCGTCAATCTCCAGCGGTCGCCCAAGCTCCGACAGGGGAAGCCGTGCTCCGCAGCGTACCATTAGTGCCATGAGTGCTGTCTCTGGAAACACCGAGTTCGAGGAGGCGCGGGACGATTTCGACGAGAAGCTTGCACCGCCGGTTAGCTTTGGGACGGCGGATGCGGATGCTGCGCGCAAGCGCAGCCCAAATCGAGACTCCAAATTCCACGAGGTCGGAATTTAGTTCCTACACGAATATAAAGGAAGGTATTGGGTGGTTCTTAGTTTTTGCGCAACTAAGTTCGTGTCGCACGTGGTTTCCCTCTTGGGGGCCATTGGTTCTTATAGCGTTCTCTGCGTTCCAGCTTTTGGTAGTTTGGGCAGGCAAAGGAATATATACATATGGGCTCGAGGAATTAGGTAAGGGGTTGGGAACTGGCCAAGAGTCTTTTCTTTTTGGAGAGACAGGCGACGGCTTTCGCCAAGTTCATTGCGCAACCCTTCATAGTTTATCGAACAGCTTCCAGGCTTTGTCACGAATATTCGCGTGGCAACTGTTTGATTATAGCCAGAGTGCTATTGCAGCGGTGCTGCACAGCCGTCCACGTCACAATCCGGCTGGGCCGCATCAGCGCTCATCATACAAATGTATTGCAACATTCGCTGTTTCCCGATGCAGAACGTATTGCTAGATTATAGTAGATAGAGAGATAGATGTGTGTGGTAGACATTCAGCGTGGATAACAACGCCCTAATACTCTAGAATCTTCTGTTCCAGCCTGCGCCTCAGTGTTCAGCGAAGTGGTGTGCCCATGATCAGGCGCAAATGGACTGCGGTGATGCAAGGGCAGGCCAATCAAATATCTCGCTGGCTTCATCTTGCTGGGCAGCAACTGTGCCATTTGCGGCACAGGTATTGGGCGTTGTGATGCCTGGCGGCAACGTGAGAGAGCGACAGGTTGAGATATGAATCTGAGGCCTGAGTCTATGTCTCTGAGAGAGGGCTTCCCGAAGTATAGCCACGACCAAAGTGGTGAATTGGTGATGCGATTGTCACGAGGCAGTAGCCACACGAGGTGGGGAGTTGCCCAGGCTAGCCGCGACTGGCCTCCCCCGTCGATCGCCATCCATGCAACCTTCCTTAACACGTCAGAAACACTTGCATACCACCGCTACGACAACCCCGACGACTCCCATCATCACCCACCCTCCACCCTCCAAGCCCGAACGCCGCAATACACCACCGCACAAGGAACTCTGCTCGGCGCCCCAAATGGACGCCCGCCTGCCTCGTTGACAGGCACACCCAACTCCGCGCATGAGAAACTCGCCCAATCGCACCACTCTCTCTAGCCGCGCTGGTGCGAGGTTGACGTCGAAAATTCTCACTCTGCCGTCCCGGTTCGACTGCAGCAACACCGGACCGCTTCTCCGCCTCGAGCTGTGGAAATGTTGAGCTCCTCCGAGCCTCGACGTCGAAAAAAGGACCCCGACCGAGAGCGCAGCAGCCCCAAAAAGGACAAGGATCGCGACAAGGACAAGGAAAAGGACAAGGAACGACACAAGAGCAGATCGTCCAGACCTTCATCGCGCAGAACGAAATCGTCGACTTCCAGCTCCGCCACCACCAAGGACAACGACGGCGAGAGCGAGCGCTCCCGCGAGCCCTCGTCGAAAGAGCGAAACCGCACATCGTCATCGCAAACCCACAGATCGATCAGAATGGCTGTCGTACCCGAAATGGAGCGGCGAAGCTCTCTGGGCTCGGCGAACGGCTCAAGGACGAGCCTAGGAGTGTATCCCACCTTCTCCAAGACGCACAGCAAGGAGAATATATACTCGCGGTCGGAGATCGCCGAGCGCAGGAAGTCGGCCTTTACCCCAGAAGCTACCGACGTTGGAGAGAATCAAGAGAAGGAAAGTGCCACCCGCAACTCACCCCCGGCCCCGTCAAGGGCACCACCAAGTCCCCCCTTGACCGCCACTACAGCAAATGACCTAAGGAAGACCGCAAGTGTCAACAGCATGAGGCGGAACAATGCAGAGGCCCTGCACAAGGAAATGGAAGGAGGCAGACGAAGCGTTGATAGCGGCACTCGTCTGACCCCTGAGCCGCGATTTACAGCGTCACGATCCAGCGTTCGTGAAGTGGCAACAGGCGTGGACGGGACTGACCTCACTTCTACGACCGAAGGTTCGGAGCCCAGCACTGTGCGTGGCAAGTCTCCTGTTGCTCAACCCACAGTGAGATTAGCGAGTCCATCGAATGCTCGCCCACCAGGAATGACAGCGTCGTCGAGCACCAGACCCATCTCCCGCCAGGCTTCGCAAGTTACCCAATCAACCGATTCAGACGCTACATCGGTGGCCCCAAATCAGCAAAATTCTCGGAAGCAGCCCGCACCGTCCCCTACCCATTCAGAAGTTTCTCCAGCGTCGGTAGTTGATTCTTCACCGCGAACCCCCACTCAACACTCAGTCTTGCCCTCAGTAATTTCGGCCCAGAAGGACAGGCCTCCTACTGTAGAAATTATCACAGATCCCATCTCCCGCGTGCAATCAGCGTATACAGACTACTCCGATTCTCCTCTGACACCACCGCCGCCGCCTCCACCCCCGATGATGATGGAACCCCCTCGCGTAGACTATCTCCTTCAAAACGGAGGTCTTGCACGACCAGTACCCCGCAGCCTCCTAGCAGCTATTGACGGGGGGCCCATCGCCGCCTAC
This sequence comes from Beverwykella pulmonaria, assembly GCA_001599595.1. Lineage (NCBI taxonomy): Eukaryota > Fungi > Ascomycota > Dothideomycetes > Pleosporales > Melanommataceae > Beverwykella > Beverwykella pulmonaria. Next base: position 3,107,633 of record BCHH01000004.1, read on the forward strand.
TCGCAATACACATCACCTCGCGTTAGCGGGGCGCAAGAGCACGATGTTCGGGCCTTTTTCACGCCGCTGCAAAAGCTGCTTGACGATTACTCTACCGTGATGGATACAAACGGCTCTCTCGCAGTGGCCACTGGCTATCGCTCCGTCGCACGTCGTCTGCTTGACCGCCTCGAAGCTGTCTTTGCACGCAACATATCCTCTGAGTATTGTCAATGCATTATGTGCCTAGACAATCCCGAAAGTGTTAACGATGATGAGGCAGGTGTCAATTGGGGAGAGATTCTTGAACTTGTGTCTGGTCGGTGTGACCTGCCTGCCTGGCCGCCATTCGATCACAGCACTACCGATGGTCTCGGCATCTCTGACCTTGAAGCTCCTTGTCAACGCATCGATGTGGATGTGCCAGACCAATATCGTGAGCACTATGCGCAGCAATCGCGAAAGACAAAGGTTGCTGTACAATCATGGCTTTCCAATCAGCAAGATGTTGCCCCTGAAGATGCCGACGAAGAAACGCTCACCTTTGCAATGCTCACTCGCCTTGAACCGTCCAAACGCTCCCTGTTCTACGCGCTATTGTATGGCCTTGACACGCTTCCTAATCCACGCACGCAACCAGTCACCGATGCCGGTACTCCGCCGACCATAGCCAAGGCTGCGCTAGCCTTGCAGCGCCTCTACCGCCTTTATGCACCCCCAAGAGATCAACTGGTCGTCATGTATCTCATCCGCAACCCGGACAAACATTCCATTCTCGCCACGCTAGCAGCGGTTACGAAGCAGGAGTGGGAGATCTTAGTCTCCGGTCGCTTCGATGGCTTCTTATGGTCTGGAGCAGAGGATATCACAGGTGTGAGTTCGCCTCCACCAGGGGGGTTCTCCCGCGGCCCGTCCCGTGGACCCTCTGGCCAGATCTTCCCGGCCGATGGACCCCAACGATTTGCCTCGCCTGCCGTACCAGGCCAATATACACCCTTCAGCCCCGGACCTTCTCCGCGTCCTGGTTCTGCACGTCCAGGTTCTACCAGGCCACCAGGTCCAGCACCCGTGCAGGTGGATGAAGATACGGAGATCGCTGTCCTCGCAGAAATCGAACGAGAAATATTTCTTGGCATGGAAGCCATGGAGGACGCGTTCGAGCATCTGCACAATTCGGCTGAGGTCATCCGCCGCCGGCTCCGCGAGCGCGGAGCGGCGCTTGCTATGGTAGCGCAAGCAAGACGTGGATCTGGCGCAGGCGGAATAGAAGTCAGAATGGATACTCCAGCGGGTTTTCGAGGTGTAGATCAAGATGGAGAGAATCTCGAGGAATTGAGGAGTGAAATCGGCCCGGATGACTCGGCCAGCAATGTTTCTTACAATAGAAGGGGAAGAGGCCATAGGAGCAAGGCCAGAAGAACGCCAGCTCCTGTGGAGGAGGTGGCCGAAGAGGGAAGTTCGCTTGCTGAGAGGATCAGGCGCAGGTATTAAGATGGAGAGCATGAGGATGAGAATCTCAGAGCATAGCGAGGGCACAATCTGCACCGCAGCTCGTGGAGAAAGAACTGGGGTCGTCGCTGCATTTCTGCGAGTGCCGGCGTTTTTGGATTCGAATTGCAGGGTTGGAACGCAATATGGGTTAGGTTTAGGAACAGAACCAGGAAATGGGCGAAATGAGCATCTGTGTTGGTGACGGCCGCTGAATATGGATACCCACTCTTGATCAACTCTACTCAATAGGGAAGTTTTGATGCTTCCCTTTGTTTCCTCTTTGAGTAGTTAACTTTGCTCTGCGATTTCTGGTTCTAAAGATTTCCTTCAAGCTTCTGAAAATTTTGGAAGGATTCTCCTCTGGGTCTTCTTTCGTGGCTTCGTTGGTTCGCATCCTTACATTCATATTATGACGTCTAAACGACTTTTCTACAGGACACAACCGCCTCAGCTTTTTAATTGAAGTATGCGAACGACTTTTGTTCAAATTGCAAGAGACTCGTGACAGATGCTGAAGGGCTAGGTCGATCCTTTTTAGCTCTTTGCTTGATTCTTGTAGTCCTCGTAGATACTAGCTCTTCTGGTATGGATAGCTTGGCGATATGCAATGACGATGAGATAAGAGCAAGCCAGAGAAGTTCAAATTCATGCGAACTGGAAAGTAGCCCTTTTTCGTGCCACCGGTCACCTCAGAGATGTGTCATTCTTCTGGCCCAACTGGTCGAACTGGTATTTGATTGATAAGTTGCAAAGCTGGCAACGAATCGTGGCGGCGGCTCAGCAGAAAGACGAAACGGAGCTACCCCTCCAGGTTGCCGGTGCAACGCAAGGCATTGGTAGGCAAGCGCCCGGTAGCATAATGATAGATGCGCTCCAATGGTGGGCTGGGAGGATATCTAGCCATGGGAAAGGCACTATAGCATGGTGAAGCGTGGGAAATGGACTGAGAACCCCGCGCGACACGGCGCGTCCAAGATACGACAGGGGTGGGATGGGTGGTGATGGGTGGCATGCCAGCAAAGATGCATGACAACGGAGTAAACAGGCCGTGCCCAAACCTAAATTATCTCCAGACCCAGTCGCCCGGCCAGCGCTTCACTCTCCTCTCTTCTGTCAAGACGAACTTCGGACGCGCATGTGGTGTGCATTTACATAGGACCACGAAGAGGGCCGCTGCTTTTTTGTTTACGCAACAAACACAACACATCACCCGAGGCTCACCAAGATATCGGCGTCATAGCGAGAACGCGGACACAGTGAACACGTCCACGGCACGCGAGAAAAATAAAAGAATCTTGTGGGAAAAGTCCAGAGAAGCGTAGCGTACCGGTATGTATTGTCTGCTCCCACAAATGATGGGATGGAATCGAAATTGCGGTTGAAGTCGGGCTAGACTGACTGCCGCTGCAGGAAGTGATACCCACGACAGCCTCCTTCCTTTCCCCTGCGGACCCTCACCTCTCACCACCCGCGAAGCCTGCTTCCACCGTCCCCGCCGCATCCAGCGCTCTGCCATATCTACCCATCCTTCGGCTCCCCTTGACGCCCTCTCGCAAACCGTCGCGAACCCTCGACCCGTGCACTGAGACACCTCCGCTACGACCCCGCCTGCTGCTACCCGCCGAAACAATTGTACAAGATTGTCGCATAGACTACAACTCGAGAATGTCAGGGGACCTCGTGAGCGGGACCGTGGACCCGGCCACGCTGTACACAAAACAACAATGCATAGGTAGGAGCGCACACACACGCGCGCCTGCGTCCGAATGAAATGCTGACAGGGTATTGCAGGGGGTGGAAGCTTCGGCAAAGTGTACAAAGGGTATGTCTTCGAGCAGAGAGACTGGTCTTGAAATGAATTCTTCTGACACCACGCAGCATCGACCGGCGCACTGGTCAGCTAGTAGCCATTAAGGTCATCGATGTGGAGAATGCCGAAGACGAGGTCGACGATATCATCACCGAGATTTCGATCCTGTCGGGCATGAACTCGACGTATGTCACAAAATACTATGGCTCGTACCTCCACGGCTCGGATCTCTGGATTGTCATGGAGTTCTGCTCGGGCGGAAGCTGCGCTGATCTGATGAAGCCTGGCCCCATTTGCGAAAATGAGATTGCCATCATTCTCAAGGAGCTTCTGATGGGGCTGTCCTATCTGCACGATGACAACAAGCTTCATCGAGACATCAAGGGTAAAAATCCCTTTCATGATTTGGAGCTCACAATGCTGACATGGCTACAGCCGCCAATATTCTTGTCGGCGCCAACGGTCAGGTCAAGCTTGCCGACTTTGGTGTGTCCGGCCAGCTATCTGCGACCATGACGAAGAAGAACACATTTGTCGGCACTCCCTTCTGGATGGCACCCGAGGTTATCAAGCAATCCGGCTACGACCACAAGGCCGATATCTGGTCCCTCGGCATCACCGCGTTAGAAATGGCGAATGGCGAACCTCCCTATGCGGATATACACCCCATGAAGGTCCTCTTCTTGATCCCGAAGAATCCATCGCCGCAATTGACTGGCGCCTTTTCCCCGGCGTTCAAGGAGTTTGTCGACCTATGTTTGCGTAAAGACCCCCGAGACCGGCCATCAGCAAAAGCGCTCCTCCAACATTCATTCATCCGAAAGGCTGGAAAGCCCGCTCGCCTTCAAGAGCTCATTTCACGCTATCAAGACTGGCAGCTGAGACACCCAAAATCACAAGATGATTCATCGGATGAAGCCACGCCGCAGAAAAAAAAAGCCCCTGTAAATGAGGACTTGTGGGATTTTGGCACAGTTCGCCCTGTGAATGGTACTAGAGGTATGGGTCTCAAGCCCATGACCGAAGCCGGCGCAAACGCCCGGAACGCGTCCCCAGTGCGAAAGCAAGTGCCAACCCAGCATGGAGGCGGAGATGAGAACAGGGATATGGCATCAGAAGACACCGTTCGGGCAACAAGCCCTCCACCATCTCCCACGAAGCGATTAACTCGACTACAGCTCCCCACATCGCCAACCAGCTCATTGAGTACGGCAGCGAAGATTCCTCTCCCTCCATCGCCAGATAAGAAAACAGTGCCGCTATTTCCACCACCAATTGTTCAAGAAACCCCACGCAAGTCACCTGTACCAGCGCTCTTCTCGCCGCATCCGCCGAGTCGCGTTCTAGCAACCCCTTCGAAGCAGACGCCACAACAACCGCGACGCCAGACCCCACTAGCCCGTGACTATGATGACTACCTTCAACGCTCCATCGCCGAAGATATGCAAAACATGGAAATTACCCCACAGCGGAATCCGACGCCAACACGAGCGTCGGTTCTTCCTGCGATGAACATTCCAATGTCCATTCCGGAAATACCCCCTTTTCGAGGCGGCTCTGCGAATGGCGCCGCCAGCAACGCTCAATATACAGGGAACCAGAACCAAGTACCGCGGCCATCTCAAGTGCAAAAACCCCTTCCACCTCTCGTTGGCCAGCAGCCACTTCCGCCTCTCTCAACTCAGCCGCCCCTTCCGCCAATGCATCAACAGCAACCTCTCCCACCCTTTCATACCAGCCCAGCCAGCAATTTGAACATGATGAACTCGTCACGACCCACCTCCTCCTCCTCATCATCGAATGATCCCTTTGGCGGACCTTTCATCGGAGATTGGGTACTAAAGTCCGGCTCACCGACAGCCGCCAACCCCCCTCGTGCCGTCGGTCCCGGCAGCAACGGCAGGCCCTCTCCTATGTCTCGAGGCTCTTTCGGCCGCCCCAAGGCTGTGCCCACCAACACCAATAGCATACTCAACATGCCCTCCTCGCCTACTCCCCCCGCCGAAATCACCGCACTGACCGGCGTCGTCGTGCCAGCCCTCGAAGCCGCTCTGAACCGCCGTTCCTACCACCTCAGTCTCAAAAACAAGCAAGAGAGTGCCCAGGCTCTGCGAGATCCGCAGGGCTTCATGGAGCGCAGGAAACAGAGACAGGAGTGTCATGAGAGGGTCAAGCAGCTAGTCAATGAGTTGAGTGATAGATTCAAGGAGCTGGACAAATGGGATATGCAAGGCGAGGTGGGAATGGGTGGTGAAGTTGCGGGGTTCTTGGAAGGATTCCTGGAGGAGGTGCTGGTTAGGGTTGAGCCTGCTGATGATTAAAACATCATCTCGGAGATCTGTGCTTGAGAATCGTGTGCATGGTATACGAATATTATGGTGCTATGTGTTATGTTCGGTTTGTTACGGGAAGGGAACGGGACGAACTGGAATATGGCATGGCGTTTTAGTGGTATAACTGCATGGGCAAGGAGTGCGTCTATTGGGTCTACGGACTCAAGAGTGATTTTTTCAGCTAGAGTATCTTAATGTGCATATGCATGTGCATGTGCTCGAACGGGTGTTTGAGTAATTACTACTATTTTCTATCCAGACTCTTTGCATTTATATTGATATTCTTTCTTCCCTTCAAACATTGGTGCAGGTTATCTCTTGATAGCAGGATGAATCCACGTACTGCACGTACTGTATTGTTAGATACACGTATTGTGTATGAATAGCATCGAAACATGGGAGTGATATAGGGCGTACGACATGAGTACGAGGGATATTGCGACCGACATACACTGTGAGTGAACATTCGAGTTTGAAAGTTGCAACAGGGCTATTTTAGGGACTATGACACTGGTACGTATGTACTGTACATATAATGCATTCCCTCGCCCTGGGCGGACGAGTTGCTTTTTTTTCTCTTATGAATTTGCCGTATTTTTAAGACGAAAAGGGAAGAAGTGGTAGAGAGGCGTGTTCTCCTTCGGTGGGTTAGGTTAGGTTGGGTCAGGTTGGGTGGCATGTTATTTGTTTATTTATGAGCTGAGAGAGGACTGTGGTTCGGGTTTCTGAACGGAGTCGTGTATAGAAGGTCAATACTACATAGACTCTGAGCCTTGCCCTACTATGCCTTGACCTCACTCCGGTATTTGTATCTGTATCTGGATGTGGCATATCTATTAGTACGCTGTACTTCACAGTAACAATATGAATAGAAACCTTCCATCCATCTAGACGTGCGAAGCAGTAGTTATCGTTGGAGCCTGTATGTCCAAATACAAACGAAACAGACAGACTATCCACCGCACAAACATGGTAACAATCGTAATAACAGTGGAGGGAGAAATGTGGAAGTGGGGGCGGTAGTGGAAGTGAGAGTAGAAATGGTTGCAGAGTTAGAAGCGGCAATGGCAATAGTAGTAATAGTAGCAATAATAGCAATAATAGCGACAGTAGTAACAATAGCAATAATTGCAATAATACTTGCAATAGCAGTAATAATAGAATTTCCCGGAGACTCCTTACCACACCTGGTATAACGTATCGATATAATATACAAGAGCAGAACGGATATGGAAAGAGAAAAAAAAAGGAGACATGACCAAATCTTGTAGCGAGAGTACGAAGAGGGAGTGGTCATGACGTACAAAACAAAGGCATTTTCTACTTACTCTCTATTCTCTTCTTCATATCCTAATCTCCGCAAGAACAACGACCAAATCGTCTGGCCGAACCCAATCGCTCGCTTTGGATGGGAATAAGCCACACACAGAAAGCACACAGGAAAGACGACAACCAGCTAGCCAGATCAGATATCACTTCCCAAAAAAAAAACCATACACCAAGAATTCGTCCACCCCATCACCATATCAGTCCGGTCCCCGTCGCAAGTTTTTCCACAAACACCAAGAAGAGTCTCCATCGTGTACTGGACCTTCTGCATGCAGGGAAAGGAACGCCAGCCGACCCTCCCTGCGCTGTACTGAATGGAAAGAAGCTTCATGCGCCGATATCAATCGCATTAGTGCATACATTCGATGCTAACCCCGTATTCGTGCTTGCTCGTATAGTCTTACAAATTCTCTATTGCTCCATCGGTCGTTGCCATGTCAATGCACGGCATTGTAGGCTATTATTAGTGATCTTGTTGCTGTTGCTGTTGTGGCTGTGAATGAGGTGCTTGTGCGTCTGCCTGATGATGCCGCTGTGCCAGTTGAGCGCGAAGCGAGGTGACTTCGCTCTTGAGGGTGGATATCTGTTGCTCGGAGTCCTTCTCCATTCTCACTAAGCGGCTTTCCATTTCGCGCACATAGGCCCAGACATCTTGGGGTTGGTTTCCCATAGCTTCGCGCATGCTGCCTACACTGCTGGCGCCGTGGCTGGACATGCTGCCGGGCTGCGATGCTGTTCCCGGGCCTGGAACCTGTTGGTGAAGCATGCTAGGTCCATTTTTACTGCCACCCTGGGAGTCCCGCTTGTTGATCATAGGGCTGAGCCCCGGTAGCGATGGGAGATGGGGTCCACTACTGCTGTGGGGAGGTGCCAAGCCCATAGGGGAACCACCGCGGCCTGTTCCACGGGCAAAATTCTGGTGATGCACTTGCTGCGACATGCTCGGTGAACGGGGGCCGGGCAAGCTTCCATCCGGTACATTGAGTCGATGTTCGATTTGACCGGGCGAGAGAGGCTTCGGGCTTTCAGTCATTCCACCCTGGCTGAAGACATTCGGTTGGTTTGTATTGAAGTGGAGAGACGACATGCTTGACGGAGCTAGTTTTGGCGAAATGTTAGTTGACTGATCGCGCGAAAGACCGCTGGACCCGGGGGGATACAGCGGCCGCATGTTATTGTGACCCATGGGGGCCCGATTGGCAATGATGGGCGGGTAAGTACTAGAGTGTTGATGATACGGACCTTGCGTAGAAGAGTTTCCGGTATTTTGCCTCTTACGCGCTGGCTCACTCACACGACGGCCACTGCCATCCTCGTCGTCTTCCCCTTCTCCCTCATGCTCGCCATGGTAGACCACGCCGTCCATATCATCGCCCTTGCCATCAGCCATATCATCGTCAACGCTGAAGCTGGATCGGCGACCTGCACAACCACCCTGGCCTTTGTTGTGTCGAGCCAATGCATCGCCACGAGCGAACCTGCGGCCGCACTTAGGACACGTGTGTGGGCGTTCTCCAGTGTGAAGTTTCGTGTGGCGTTTCAAATCATGCAAACGGCGGAAACGCGCTTGGCACGTAGTGCACTCATAGGGTTTTTCTTGGCTGTGAGTGAGAAGATGGCTCTTGAGATTGTGGTGGCGTGTGAAGTCGGTAGAGCAGTAGGGGCACTTGTGGCGCTTCGTTGACGGCGACTTGGGGCCGTTGTATCCGGGCAGACTCATCTGGCGTTGTGGAGCGCGCGGATCATCCTGGGGTGGCAATGGTCCAGGGAATGTGAAGGCGCGATTGCCGGGGTCATTTGGATTAGGCGCAATGGGTTGGTGATGGTGTTGCGGAGGCTGGGGCGCGATATCTTTTCCAAATTGAAATGTCGGGCCACCGGCAGTCGCTTCGTGTGCAGTCGCGGTCGGGGCGGTGGTAGAGTCGGCCGAGCCAAAGCTCGACAGGCTCACGGGACTCGTCTGCATGTTGTCTGCGGTAACCTGCTCGGGGATGACGATGGACTTTGCGATCTTCTCCAGCGGGGGGCTCATCTGCGCGGGTTCGGGGGGTGCGTCCTTGGGGCGGTTGCTTGTGCTGGAGTGGTTGGCGTTAATGAGGCTCGCGACAGCAGCTACCGCTGGGTTAGGGCTCATCTTTCGCGATTCTTCTTGTTCTCGGTGGCGTCGCTCTTCGGCCATGGCAGCGGCGCCAGTAAGTGGTTGCGGTGAATGCCTGGGCGAGAGACCGCGTGGAGACTTTGTGAGGTGGTTTCCAAACGTCGCGCTCGAGTTTGAATTTCGTGAATGGGCGTTGGCGTTTGCACTTAATGAGCCCGGGGTGCTGGGCCTGTTCGGCGCGGAGAAGGGGCCGGTGTGAGTGGGTGTGATGGCTCGAGTCGAGGCGGCCATGATGATGTTGGTTCTCGAGGTATGTACTAGGCAATAATGATCTTTGCATGCAAGTCAGTAACATTCACCCAAACAACTGAATTGAAAAGATGGCAGCTCGTTGCAGAGGTTGCCATGGTATGGCCATTGAGATGATATTGAAAGGCCGCGGCTTGCGCGCATTGCTCTCACGCACCTTGTTTTTGCTAGAATCACGAAGCGCAAAGCTATGCAGTCCTCGTTCAATTGTCGGCAGCGTTCATGGCAGCATTCGCCGCCAGCACTGTCTCCAGATGAATTCAATGTTTGAAAGAGTCAGTTTTCACGGTTCCGGACAGGGGAATCGCTGCCGTGCTCCGTGTCGTCGCGGTCGCGATGCTACTTGAGGTAGAGTCGTGAATCACAAACACAGATGGCAGGAACGAGGCGACGGTGCAGCAGACTGTGCAGCAAATTCAAACGACGTCTGATTTTGCGTCGACGACGGTGGTGGGCGCGATGCGACGGGCGAGGGAAGCGTGCAGGTCGAGTGTGTGGTGGTGCGACTCTGCTACCTTGCGCCTCAGCGGTCAAAGACAGTGAGGCTGTGAGCTGAAGCGACGATTAGTCGGCTGGTCGGTGCAGATCAAGCAGCAAACGCGGAAAGGCGCGGGCGCACGACCGAGGACACACAGGCGGACCTGATTGAGGGGGGGTGCAGACGGGAGGTAGCGATATGAAGGGCTGCTCGATGTCGGTGTTGTGATGTGAGGCGTAGTGGTGAAGCTGGAGGTGTGGTCGAAAGGCTGGTGAGGTGCGCCGATGACGAAGAAGTGGCTGGATGCCGCGGGCTAGCAACGACGACCTGGAACGGAACGGCGCGCAGAACAAGTCAGAAGCACTCCCAGGTCCGGCGGGTGCTCTTGCAGCAGCGCAGATGCAGACCTTGAACGAGCAGCCACGGGCGAGAATGGAAGAATCACGCTGGAGCAGTGATGCAGTTTGCACGCTGGGGAGGGGAGTGGCAGTGGCAGGAGCACTTGGGCCGGCGGGATGGGGCAGCCTCACGCCGATGCTGGCGGCGGGCGAATAACCGTAGGCCCAGCGCTGCAGGCCTGCACGGCAGAGGCAAGTGTGGAAGCTCAGACGCTCAAGACGCTCAGCAGCGCCTGTTGGGCTGTGCAAAAGAGGCGGCGGCGCTGCTGCACGAGCGTCGACCGAGGGCGGGGACGCGGCCCTCGACCACTCACACGCTGCCGTGGCTTTGGAGAGCGCGAAGTCGCACTGCAAAACAATACGAACGCCACAGTAGCCGCGACGCCTGTGGGATCCCGCGCCTGACTAAGAGCGGTCGCACCGGGTGCGTGCGGGTGCGTGCAGGTGTGAGTGTGCTGGCCTGGACATGCTGAGATGGACCATGGATGATGGGTAGACGATGGACAAGAGGCAGCCAGCTGGGCGATAGGTTCAGCAGCAGCAGCAAATCCACACCAACGGCAGAAACCAGCCGCTCCAGCTGCACGCGTTCCATCCGAGGGGGGAGGAATTATGGATCCAGTGGTGGCGCAGCGCCATGCTTCCCCGGCCAACCTCTCCCTCGCCCAAAAGAAGCAGAGCAGCGTGGCCCAAAGCAGCCCATTGTCCAGTCCTACCTACCTTTAAGAGGGCAGCGTCCGCTGCGAGCGCCGCTGAGCGCCGTCCAAACAGCCTGATGTTGTTGCGAATCCCGCTGCAATCGAGGGCGCTCGCTGCCGTATCGTACATGTGGCTAATATCAGGTTTTATTTTCACGCTGCCACGCCACAGCGACTCCCACCATTTGCATCGAGATGCTCACCACCACTCACCGGAGCGGCGGCAGAGCCAGATTGCCTTCTTGGACCTGTCCCCAGCTCGGCCAGCGCGAGACGGCATCAGTCATCCGGATGGACATGCTACCGTACCATGTCCTCTCCCATTCCGCGCACCACAGGCCAGCCACCATCTCCTCAGCGCCTCACCCTCACACAAACTAGCTCCCTGTCTCACCCACCTTTCCATCAGCCACCCCAGCTTTTATCCAGGGTCAGTGACTGGATACTTCGGCACCACTTTCCACAAATGCTCCACCCCAACTCATCCTCGCTGCAGCACTCGGATTGCAGCGCGATCGACAGGCACCCTTACGGCACTCGTCTGCAGAGACGACATTCTTCACAAACGCCTCTCGTTCCATTTCTCTCCGCAAACACCCAGCCGAACTCCTAGCACTCCTTGTTCCTACGCTTTTGTTCAATTTATCGTCTAGAGCTGCTAATTATAGACCATCGAGACGAAAAGTGCAAGGGCGCAAAGGCCTCCCTTCTGCTATTACCAGAGTCTCGGATCAAACCCCCGCAAAGCGACATCTCAAGCCACACGCGTGATGATGCCTCATTTGACTATTGCAGCAGCTGCAGCAGTCTGGGCTCTGCAACGAACATTTTCCGCCTGCTGCCGGTTATACGTCACACACTGTCTCGTGCGCAGGGCCCTCCATGCTAGAATTTCGAAACTCTTTCTCTCTGTTTGTCTGTTTCGAGATGAAGGTACAGTAAGACATCCATGATGAAGCCGAAACTGTTCCTGAATATCACCGCCATGTGTCCTCCCAAAATAGGACCTCCTGTCTGGATAGTCGGCCCCAAACCACTGTAGAACATATTGCAAACGCTCCAGATTCTGGGATGTTGCCTTTTGATTTTGATGGGTCCACGTGTCGATGGGCCCAGCGTGGCACTGTGACGCCTCAGGGAAACGGATGCTTGCAGGGAACCCGGGACAATAGTGTTACTTCGACGATGCCCGTACGGAGAATCTATCAAGCCATTTAAGACGTTCGGCGTTGCCCGCTCGAAGCGGCCCACACACCGAACTGCAAATTCTGACGCTAGTGCAGCCCTTCGATTGGTGTGGCTCGTACTATCTGGGCGTACTATCTGGGTATGTGGCGCTTCATATCAGACCACATCACCAGGAAATCTCCAAGACTTTGAGATTCGGATCAGATTTTACAACCCTCCCAACGCTTCTATCACTTACTTCTGATTCGACCGCTCGGCCATCTTCTCAAAATTGTCTATACTGTACACTCCGCCCCGGATCTACGTTGCGTGACACAAGCTGCGCCTCCCGCCCTTGCTTCCTGCCGTCCAGCCCTATGAGATGACCAACACATATCGCCCCCGCTTGAGGAGCAAAGCCTCCGGATACTCGCAGCGAATGAGGGATATGCTCATCACTCAAATTTAATGACAATCCCTCCGGTCAATTTCCTTCTCTTTTTTTCACGTCTTACAAGCTCCGACCTCTAGATAACACTGATGCTGGTATGGAGCATCGAAAGCCTGGTATCCGCACCCGCACATCTCGCATCGGTCCACAGACTTCCTCGTTCCGACGGGTACTATGCGAGGACAAGAACTCTCATGCTTGCTGCCAGACCGACCTAAGACGGTCTAGATATTGATCCATGTTGCGTGTTGTTAGCCGGAGACATGCTCAATCCAAGTAAACAAAAATCGATTGACACTTTGGTTAATTTTCCGTAAGATTCCTGTCGTTCCCATGCGCCGTCCTGTCCGCCAATACTACGAGCAAAAAACGTCCCCCCGAATAGCTTCAACACCATTAACCAACGTCCCTACCATGCGGAGCATCAAAACCGTCAGACCCCACCGTACGAGCTTGGCGCGATCCTCATTTTCTCTCCATAGATGCTCCCTGTTGTCTACTGTGTCTGCTCTAGTCCCTCTTCTCATACGTACCTCGACCGTTCCTCACAGGCTACCAATCCTAGCCACTGTACGTGCTACAAACTATCTCTACGCCCGCTCCGCCGTATCTACTCAACGACGGCATACTCTCAAGAAAACAGGTCTTGGTATGGTACATGTGGTATGCTACGTTGTAGTTAGCAGGCCAATTTTGTCCAACATCTCCGTTTGCATCCCGCTCTCCTGCTACTAAACTATCAATGAGGAAAGCGCCAATCACTTGTGCTCGCCGTTTAGAAGGATCGAGTAATGGAACTAGACATTGTACTACTCTACTCTACTCTGCCTTCTGTCTACCAGTGGTGAGTATACCTCCCCCGCTGAGCAAATTGCACGCAACCCTGTTATCGTGTAACTCAACCAAAACTGTTCTTCCACGTGGCGCTCTCTACATTAGCATCCACACGTCTCTCGTCCTTGACTTTTCGCAGTCCAGAGGAGAGAGATAGCAATAGAGAACGTGCGTGAGGTCGGGGAGGATTGCCAAGTTAGAAGGATCGAGCGATTTGAGCGTATAAATACACACAGCATAGACAAGAGAAACGAGTGACACAAGCTTGAGAACATTGCAGTGAAGCTAAAATTCATACACCTACCGACCATTAACTACCAGCTAGTCTATATCCATTCGATCCAATGCCTGCCTGCTGAATTGCAGTTCCCGTCCCGCAGTCGGTCCACGCATGCGCTTGCCATCTATCCATGGAAAATGCATTCCTAAACCAGACCAGAAAACAAAGAGTCGACAAAAGGGAAATAAGGGACGACATGCATATGCACGGGGGGGGAAATGATGAAAAACAAAAACAAGGGGAAATTTGGCTATGAATGACCTAAACTGCTATGAAAGGAAAGAATCCGGACGCCGGCGGAACAAAATGAAAACAAGCATTCAGACACCCAGGTAGATCCAGCAGAGAAATAAACATGGTACAGCTATCAACGTACATCGCCACGGGAAGCAAAAGGGCGGCGCGGCGTAATAGTGGACGTCAGCCGGTCACGGAGGGAAGGAGAGCCAAGGTCGCAGCGCGCAGGCCTGGGGCTATGTTGGGGTATCGCGTTGGTCGTCTCACATGAAGTCGTCACTGGATAGAGCATTAGCAAGCCAAGTCCGCCGTCGTACTCGGTTGAGGACACTCACTCTCCAAAATCATCATCACCATACGTTGACGTGTCCGCCCTGTAGCTGACATCCCGCGTCGCTACTAGGCTGGCCTTCGTCTTTGCGGCCTTGGACTTCTTTCCGCCCTTCTCGGCCAGCTTCTCCTCCTTCATCTTCTCGTTGCTGAGCGTTGTCAGGCCGCTCGCAATCTTCTTGATCTGATCACTCGGCAGGTCCCTGGCGATCTGCTTTGTGAACTCCTGCAGAAAGAGCACGTAATGCGCTTTCTTGGAGTTGTTGGTGAGCAGCGGCACAAGCGCTTCGCGGAGCTTGAGAAAGTCGCCCTTGGTATTCGGGTTGAAGATGCCCAGCGAGGTGAGGTCCAGGGTCTTGGCCGGGTCGGCTTCGTCGGCAATGGTGACGGGCTTCACGGCGCCGTTGCGCTTGCTGCCGACGCCTCCGCCGCCAAAGAGGTCTTCGGCGTGGGCAAGGTCGGCATCCTGCTCGGTCTTGCGCAGCCTGGCACGTCGCGCGGACTCGTCTTCCTCCTCGTCCGACGACATCTCGTCCTCCAGCTGCCGGCGGCGCAGGTTCTCTTGTCGCTTCTCTTCGATGCGCTGGGCCTTGGACTTGTGGTTTGCTTTTGCGAGGGCCTCGGCCTTGGCCTTGGCCTCAGCGGCCTTCTTTTCCTTCTCGCGCTCGACTTCGGAGTCCTCGGCGGCGTCCCATGATTCGAGCACCTGCGAAGCCAGTGTTAGCATCGCCGTTCTGTTTTGCGGGTGGAGGCGGGCGGCGGGAGCGCACGGGGAGCCGTAGGCTGACATACATCGCTGTCCTCTTCCTCGTCGTCGAACTTGCCGCGGCGGGTGATGGCCACAGTGGGCGGAGACGACGGGGGCGTGCTCTCCTGCTCCTCGTCATCTGCGGGACCTTGTTGTTAGCAGCGGCGCGCGAAAGAAGGGTGTGTGATGGTGGCCGTCTGTCGCAGTGCAGCGAGCGCCGGCTGAGCCAGGGGCCAGATATGACGTACCCCATTTGGTAGGAGCCATGATTGCGGTGGTGGTGGTGGTGGACGCGCGCGAGAATGCTGGCTGCTTGCAGTGTGTATGCGTGAGGGCAGTCGTGTGTGCGGGCGTGTAGAATTTTGGAAGAGTTGGCGTTGTGTGTGGGTGAAGGGAAGTGGCAGCGATCAAATTGACGGAACGGAGAGACCGCGTCGCAGGACAAAGGTTGGGCTCGGCGTGATTGCCCTCTCGCTTGCAGTCTAGCGCCAAAACGCAGTGCCTGCCGCCTGGTTGCTGCCCAATCACGGCGATTGGCTGCTGTTCTAGAAGATGCCCGCTTTGAGGCCATGATATGCACAGTTCGCAGACACGCACACGCACACGCACACATGTGAATACGGATGGCCATGACGACGGTGGTGTTCCCTCTGCGAAGTATTGCCCACTGCCGGGTGGTGACGGCTCTCGGGGCCCACCGCTCGGGACCCGGGATTGTACACAGTAGCCCGCGCCATGACGGTTTCAAGGGCGAAGGAGCGCGCGACTTCGAGGCACGCCGCACACATAAGCTGGCAAAATATTCACACTTAGCGCTTGTATTTGGGCCGCTACAAGTATGATGTGAGGAGTCAGAGCCTGGAGTGCTTTTTCTCCCATTATCATGCGACATCGGAGACGTGGACGCTGAGCACTGGAATATCAGGTCAGACATCCCTTCCTCAGCATGACGTTGCGTGGGATAGCTTGACTGGCCTTGAAATGGCCAGGCCATCCCCCAGTGTGTGCCGAGCATGTTCATTTTCACTCGGTTGATTCAGGTTGTGGGAAATAGCGCAGATTGTAGACGCACGTCATGTAGCCCGGGAGCAGTTTTACTGCCGTTTTTTTTCCTCCATCTGGCGGGGTAGTGGGTAGCCTGCTTTTCTCGTCAACTGATGAACCAACGGTGCAGATAAGCCGGAAAAACTTGTCCTGCTCCGTTCTGGCTGGAGGTTAAAGTGTGAAGTTTTTTCTATAGTAACCTATCACGTTGGTCGAAAGACAAAGGCTGTATTCGCTGTCCTCATCTCGAGACTATTCTAGCAATGCCACGGCTGAAGTTGACTTTGACTCCAATATCTATTCTTGGAGTTTCCCGCATATTACCCTTCTTCCGTGCTCACCGGCCGGTTAACGATCTAGATCTCTGGTGTCCGAGGGAGGATGTTGCTATTATCGTGACCAGTTCCGACCTCAACCTTGTTTGCGCCAGACATATCACGAAGCATCTCGCTGAGGCCGTATACCTCTCCAAAATGCATATTACCAGAACCGCTAACATCGTCAAACCTCTCATCTATGACCTTATAGGCGAACCGCGCAATATCTGGGAAGACACGAATAACATCAAGGAATCGATATGGAATGACAAACGTTGCAGAACGGTAACTGATATTCTTCTCCTTAAAGGTGACAGAGGTAAGGCTGTCGTTTTGCGTGGAATATATTGTGATTGGCAGGGTGAGAGGGTCGGAATGTTGCAGAACAGTTGGATTAAAATTGAGCAAAGAGATGTGGCTAGATCAAGTTATCGACTAGCGCCAAGGGTGAATGATAAACCTCCGTGTCTCTACGCGACTATAATTTACTCCTCTTCGTTAACGGTTGTGCATTGCGTACACCATCCACCCCAGTTATTGATTGGAATAGCTCGTTCTCTCATCCTGATGGAGGACTTGCAAAGCCCACCACCCGCAACTGACGAGAACTTCCCACAGGCCAAACGCGTCCTCGAATACTTTCGCGACATATATACGGGCGGCGGAAAGCTTGTCAGAGAGCAGACTTGGATAACCTTCGCTCTTGGCGAGGGCGAGTACGATGAGGTCGTTCAACAACTTGAGCGCGACGCGGATCTTAACGGCTTTGTACAAGACAAAGTGCGATATGACTACAGCGAGAGCACGCGGGAGCTGGTGATACGGATGCCTAGTTTTGCGCGTGAGATGTTTCGTGCAAACGTGAAGAAAAAGATAGAGGAGTGGATTAATAACATTGCCACAAACGGAAAGAACGAGGCAGTAAAGACGTTTGCAAAGACGATATGAAGAGCAACCGGCGAGCCCACATACTGCTTTCCACCAGACAGCAAACATTGCATGCATACGCCTGACATCACGTTCCGCAACAAGCACGATATCATGCCTAGCGTTATCATCGAAATTGCATACTCCCAGCCAAACAAGGAATTGCGCAAGCTCGCCTGGTCTTATCTTATGAACTCAGAGGGAAACGTGCGGGCAGTAGTCGGCATTGACATCAAAGATGCGAAGTCCTACAGGGCGGTCTTTTCAGTTTGGCGGACGAGGATCGAGAATAATACAGAGTTGGTCATGTATGCCGTAACCAAGGATCAGGTACGGCAAGAAGTGGAGCTACTCTACCACAGGATAACTGATAACCTCACAGGAATTCCGCGACGCCGACGGGCATCCGACCAAGCTCCCACCCCTACATCTCTCACTTCGGGACTTTGCCAGCGTACTAACGGCAAATGATATACTGGGGACGGATGGTTATGAGGATGTCGAACTCTCGATTTCAATGGAGCAGCTCTGCGAGATGGTTACCACGGCGGAGCAAGACAAGCAGGATATGGATGACGCCAGGGCCGGGAGGGCACGGCTTAGCTTTGATACCACATTAAGAAGGTTGGCGAAGCGGAAGTTGATAGAATCGCCTCCTCCAGAGATATCTGAGGCCGACGAGAAGGCGTGGCAGAAGCAGGAGGAGCGGGCAAGCAAGCGGCAGGATCGTGGTGATCCATCATATTCGGGTTTGAATGCCTAAACCCGGAGCAACACTACTCGTCGAACATCGAGCCGCCTATCCCAAGCTTCACTATCGGGTGCCCAAACCCGGAGCAACACTATTGTTTGTCGAAGATCGAGCTGTCTAGCTCAGGCTTTGCCATCGTCGGAGTCGTGAGTTTGCAGGTCGACGACCGCTGATTGCACCTTGTTGGGACGGCAGGAATTATGGGGTTTCTTCGGAGCCCTTAACAAGAATAAGAAAACCAGATTGCCTTAGTCTGAATTTTAAGGTTATAGCTCAAACCTGACATGTTACAATACCCCTTTGGGAGCAAGGAGGCGTTGACGAAGGATTTAAAAGCTAGACTGAATATTAATAGCGGCTCCAACGCTGAGAGCAGGACTGAAAAAACTGACCCAAGTGGCCGGTAGGTATGACATGTTGAGAATAGTATATACTCCACCAACAGAATTCCATTTGTGCCCTTCCTCAAAAGCTCACCACGCGCCGAGGCCGACCAACACAATAGTGGGTCTATACGTCCTATGAGTGCCCTAGAAACGCGGTGTCTGTGCCAGTGGCAGTTGTATTAGAGAGGAGAAGAACCTTCCAGAGGCCTAAACTTCCTTACACCTCGACATCTGAGAGGGGCGGAAAGATGCACTGGCGGGGAGAGCATGTAGTAAGAAGCCAGAACCTTAAACAAGCAGCTGAAACGTCTTCGTCGACGAGAGACGCCAGTGAAAAACTACAGGAGGTTTGCGTCGCCAAGCAGTGAAATTGGTACGTCAGTGGTTGAATAACGTGAACGGTTTCCTCGAGCAAGAGCAGTTGTACCCACGCTATTAGAGTTACGTCGAGTGCGTTGGACGAGGATATAGTGTTTAATAGCTATCTACATGTGTTTTCAGGAAGCCTGTAGTTAGCAGTTAGTAGGGTAAGGTAGGTGGACAAGTGAAAACTCGCCTTGACGAGTCAGATGCATCCTCAGACATATGATTACAGTCACTAATTATGGAGTGTTGGGGGAGAACGTGCAGACAGAACTAGATTCATGTTCTATAGTCTAAGGGTATATGGATGTAAGAAATAATACATGGTGATGCAAACATGATACAAATGATGAAACAGATAGCCACACCACTGTGAACCCGCTGGCACAAGGTCTCCCCTCTGTGCTCAGCGTTGGACATACAATCCTGACGCCTACGTTCATGCATCATGAAAGTCGTGAAAATGTTGTACAGTCGACAGACAAACAAACAGATGGAACATAAAGAAACAGAGGAAAGAGGAAAGCTGTTGCCGCCCATAACTCCGAAAGGAAATTCAATGAAAAGGACATAATCCAACCGCCCATCTAAGGCCCGAATAAAGTCCATCATCGATCCACTACACGGAGTCGCAAAGGTCGTTCCAGAGCTTCCTCTTCAGCACCGGATCCTTGAGACTTTTCGTGCTGGCGTTGAAGGCCGTCCGAGCTGGTCGTATGTATTTCTGATATTGGTGGATCGTCGTCACGTCGGTTCTGGGGATGTCTGGATGTTTCGCCTCCCTATCCTTCTTCAGCCGATCCGCTAGGACGATGTTCTCCGCCGCTAGCTTGGCCTTCACCTCATTGACAACCTCGGCGTCCTGTCCCTCAACATCTTTCAGCTTGCGCTCATCGTCCAATCTCTTCTCGATCAGCGGGACCAGATCCGCATAATCTTTGACTAACGGAATCTTGTACTTGTTGCAGACGTGATGGATGTTGCCAGATTTCCAAAAGTCCTTGTGGCAGCACACGACCACCTTGCCGCTTTCTGCCCATAGACCCAACTCCAGCATCGTGACGGGGCTGAGGGTATTCTTGTCAAAGAAGAAACATATGACCGAGACCCTCTCCAGAGCCGCCAGCTCCCATGCCACCTGCTGATTGAACATCCTGTCCCCCTCGCCTGGGATCAGGCTAGGGCTCCAGTTCCCACGCCGTGGATTGCAGACAGTGATATCCAAATGCTGGAGGTGCTTGGTCAGGCGCACCTGCCACTGGATTGCTTTGCCCATTTCGATGCTGCCAGCGAAAAAGATGGATGGGTTCCATGGGTTGTCGAGGATGGGCTCTTCTGGTGGCATAAAGACTCTGAAGCCCTTGTGTGGCTCGCCAAGGGGTTCGGGAAGAGGCGTGAGTTGGTTGTCGATATCATCAATCACTCCATCGAGAACTACCGTCGGTCCTTCTTCCGGGGTGGATTCTGAAGACATGGTGTTTGAGCGGGAGAGATGATTTGATAGTTGTATAACTCGTCCCTGGGCGATTGCGGTCGTGGAAGTCGTAAACGTGTTTTTTCTTGAAGGCGAGTTGGAGGATGTTGGAGTGTTGGAGTTGGAGCTGGGCTGGTGTTAGTGGGGGTTTTGTATAGTGGGGTCTAAGACCAACGCACGCAGGGGCCATAAGAACTCAGTGACTGTCTCGCAAGGTTGATGCACACTAAAGTATGATATGATGTGTGGTAGACGGATGGATTGTTGTGCTGGATAGTGAAAATGATCTGTTTGCAGCGCGCAACAATCGACACATATACAGAGGTTCCGCTGTTCGTGCTTGCCCTCGTGATGCTCACCGTTTGCCGAAAACAGCTAGTGAAGCGCATAGCCGCAACTGTGGCACAGCCGTTTGTTCCTGACTCCTGAGGGATCGCTTTTACCGCGTTCGCGCCACATTTCCCCTGTCACCGACTTTTGCCATTATCTATTGGGTGCCTAGCTCTTCTTGCTGCTAGCTGTGGCTAGTGCCTCTTCAGGCACATTGCGGCGAGGCTGATTTTCAGGCTTCAACAAGATGCCTTGGCAGGTACGGTCTGAACCCCAGACCACATGGCCTTCACGAGGCATGGCACATGAGAATCGAATTCTAGCGCTCGTGAGAAGTGCAAATACGGGTCCGGGGTAGGTACACTGCCTGAACTCGGAGTCCCCCGAATGTCCACAATGATGACTGCTGCGCCTGACTAGGAACCGGGCCGATGATGAGTGTGATATGAGTCGGGATGACTACTGTCTCTGTTGACTACAACCAGGCGACGATGAAGAGCTGGAGATAGCTCGTGAAGATATCAGAAGAGCAGCAATGGAAGACATTTGATGGAGTAACGCCAAAGCTCGGAGGCAGCAATTGCTCTGTCATGTCACGACGCTGGTTCCAATCCCCGTTTGTTCCATTCAACCGGAATCTACGCATTCAGAAGAGTCTCCAATATCGTTATATTCGTTTGCGGGCAACGAGACAGCGTCTTGATCGGGGAAGACCGGCGAAAGGGCTGAAAAAGAGCGTCTGAAATTCAAGAGGGAAGCAGGCCCCAGAAAAAGTACGTGTTTACACTTGCATCCTTTCCCCTTCCCAAACCCTTTTTCATGTCTGCGATCGTACATGAATCTAAACAGCCTTGATGCAATTCCAACTGACGACCTGCAGGTGCCGAGGTGAAAAAAGGGCTCCGGTAGGAAGGAACCAATACATCAGCCCAGTCATTTTTCGCGGCCTCCATTCGAACCCTGTATTGCACGTCGTATCATTTCAATAGCGCTTGATGGATGCTCTTCACTACTCTTTCCGGCTCCTACCATATTGGCTAGCTTCTCGAACTCAGCTATGAGGACTCATGTCTCAGGGGGCGAGCACTAGATTGCGTTCCAGCCAGGCCG
This sequence comes from Beverwykella pulmonaria, assembly GCA_001599595.1. Classification (NCBI taxonomy): domain Eukaryota; kingdom Fungi; phylum Ascomycota; class Dothideomycetes; order Pleosporales; family Melanommataceae; genus Beverwykella; species Beverwykella pulmonaria. The sequence goes on from BCHH01000004.1 coordinate 3,129,305, forward strand.
ATGTCGATAGTCGCGTGAAATCTCCTTGGGATACGACTGAAGGCTTTGTCTGCTTCTGTCTTGGGGACTCTATGCTCAGTGGCTGCAGCTCCACAAGAAGAGGGTCATCGTGAAGCCCTCCCCTGAGGGCGCCTGATTGTCCAGGATCTTCAGCATTGATAACAGGTTCATGCTGTTGACTTCAACAAAAACTTTAATGAAAGGGGAAACACCTATCATCTGAAACCGGAGCCAGCTCCGCCATTCGCTTCCACCACAGCGGGCATCGCGCTTAGCGTGTGCCACATCACGTGTGGACGCGGTGGGCAGATTTTAGACTTCAGCGGTGCCTCTTGATCCTCCATGCAGCCGTGTCTCTGCCATTCTCCAAGATGGCCTCCCTGCTAAGACCTCTACCGCACGCACCCAGCACACCCAATCTCCCCTATGAGTTCTCCAAACCGCCCGCGTCACGAACGCTCCTCAATCTAGACTGCAGCGCAGATTTGACATCATACTCGCGCAGTCTGGGGCCTGTGGCCCCAGATCGCAAGATCTCCATCAGCAACGAAACCGTGCACGCTCACATCGAAGATCATCACATCCTCCGCGGTCGCGACTCCTCTTTTCGACCAGGCCCAGAAACTCAATCTCAAGCACTCGGCTATCCCCCTAGCTCACAGGCTCAGGCGTCCGTGCCCAACAATATCCTCGGACCCACACCACGACATCAAACCGCGCAGTTTCTCCTCCAGCGACCCCTCTCCACAGCACCGTCTCCAGCTCTATCGCAAGGGAGGATTTCTGCCCCAGAAGATCACAGCACATATCCTCCAGGGCTCCTTGCAGCGCTTGAGGAATCGAGTCGCCGGGGAGCAGAAGCGCCATACCCAAATGTCGTCTTCAACGTCATCCAGGCAATCAATAGCAGGTATATGGACGACTCAACAGATATTATTGGAACATACAAGAGTCTCCATAGCGCGAATGTAAGCGCAGCAGAGTACTTCATGAACGAGTACGGCAATAGCCTAAATAATGGATGGGACCCTGAGTTCAACTTGCAGCACGATGGGAGTTTGGAAATGAAGATAGAGACGGATGGTTCGATGGGAGGGTTGGTCACGGTATATGTTCAAAGATCAACCCTGCGGAGGTGACGGCGTAAGGGAAAGGAGAAGGAATTGGATACGGGTGTTCACGATTCGGTCATGATGCTGGGTATAAGGAAGCCTTTGGAGGGCTGGGGTTGGTTTTCCTTTGGAGTTTTGTATACTTAGGCTCGATATCAGGTATGGAATTGCTTGGAAAATGGGATCATGGGAACTTCGATCCCATGGAATTGAGTCAACCCTACCATACATCTTTTTTATTCAATACCGTTCCCCATCTTCCACCAACTCTTTTCAAACATACCTATCAACACTATTGAGTAATCGTTCCAACCCTGTTCGATCCATTCGTACCCGCCAGAGACATATACAGGGCCTCATGCTCATCGAATTCCCATGAAACATCTCCCATACATGAGATTGCGCTAGTCGGGGTCCGTGATCTTTGCGAATCTCACATTTCGCTTGTAGCGCATCGAGGTGTCCTATTCGTTGTTCATATCTTCATTCTTGTCATTGTAGCCGCCACTCTCGCGGTCCTCAATCTTCCCCCGGCGAACTTAGTGAAGCCGGGCAAAATGCGTATTCTTGATCTATGACTCAGTCTTCAGCTTGACGGAAACGGGAACCTTATCCCTGTTAGCAAGTTGTTCGCGTTCAGAAAGTTCTTTAGCAGGGTAATGTTCGCGACCTGGAAGCAGAATCTAGCTTCATCGCTGTGCTTCAACCCCAACAGCAACGTCGAGAGCCGAATGTAACTGTTCTTGAACAAGGGAATAGCTAAAATGCGGAGGGTTGGCGTTTCCGAGTTTCAAGTTCTCCATTTGGATTTTGACAGATGGCTTGTGTGCTGTTTTAAGCGTGTCCAGGAGATGGGATTGGGACATGTCGAATTTGTCATGGAGTTTCACTAGGACCTGGAAGGCTTGATTGTTCTTTGGATTCTTTATCGTGTCCAGTGAGGCCTGTTCTGGTTGGGTCTTGGCGAGGCTGATTAGAGCGTGGAAACCACGGATCGTTTTGCTGATGTGGACATCTTCTTCTATACTACGTTAGAAATTGAGCTCGGAAGTTTGGGATTGATAATATACATTGGACGGTCAGAGATTGGATGGCAGGTTGGTGTGTTATGTTGTTCGGCAGCCGCAAAACTGATTCTCGATTTTTGTATGCTTCTTGTCTGCCACAGCTATACCAGAAGCCTGAAGAGAGTGTAAAAATATTGGTGAGAAGGGCTATAAATCTAGTGTAAGTCCTGATAGATGAAACCAAGGGAAACTAAAACTCGGATTTTAAGTGAAGTAAGTTGATGGATGTTATATGTAATATTCAAAAGAATGAGCACGTGGTTGAAAGGTATGGGATTGCCACCATGAGAGGGATCAGACTAAGAGTAGACAGAGTGAAGTAAGTTGATGGATGGCATGTGTGGGTTGAAGGAAGCTAAATTATCACGGTGAGCGGAGGACCGTTATAGCTTCGCCTTCGCACCCTTATCCTCCTCCTGTGCCTTCGTCTTCAGTAGCCTCCTCAAGATCTTCCCTGAAGCGCTCTTGGGTATCTCATCCACAAACTTAACCCCACCTCTCAGTTTCTTATGCGGTGCCACCTTATCGCTCAACCAGTCTACAATCTCGTCTGCTTCTTTGTTGCCCTTGCCCAGCCCATCCTTTGGAACAATATACGCCCTCGGAACCTCGGTAGCTTGATGTTCATGGTATATTGAAATGACCGCAACATCATCGACTTCCGGGTGCGAGATCAGAATGCCCTCGAGCTCTGCCGGTGCGACCTGGAAGCCCTTGTACTTGATGAGCTCCTTGATGCGATCTGTAATGTAGAAGTTGCCGTCCTTGTCTTGATATCCAACATCGCCGGTCTTGAAGTATCCATCGGCGGTGAGTGCATTGGCGGTGCCTTCGGGGTTGTTCAGGTATCCTTTGAAGACATTTGGTCCTTTGATCCAAAGTTCTCCAACCTCCCCAGCCGGGACCTCGTTGTCATGATCATCCATATATTTTGCTGTCTGGTAGGGTAGTAGAGTACCAACAGAGCCAATCGTTTTGTTCCAATCAGCCCAAGGCTGCGTATGGGTAGTAGGGCTTGTTTCCGAAAGGCCGTAACCCTGCTTGACAGGAATTTTCAGTCGGTTGTAGACAGCCTCGACGAGCTCCTTTGTCAATGGAGCAGCGCCAGAGTTCATCATGCGGACGGAGCTGAGATCGTATTTGGACACGATGGGGTGTTTTCCCAGGAGCAGGACGACAGGGGGAACGACGTAGGAAAATGTGACCTTGTTGTCTTGAATGATTCTGCAGAAGTCCTCCAGCTCAAACTTGGGCATAACAACTAATTGGAATCCCGAATACAAGCTCTGGTGGATGAGACACGTAAGGCCTGACAGCTTCTTAGCCCGAGATTAAGCCCAAAGCACGAATTGGAGACTCACCATAGATGTGGAAGAAAGGCAGAAAAGCTAACAGCTTATCACCCTCGCCCGTAGGCCCGCCCTCAGAGCTCAGATGCCCTGCCTCTCCCGCTCTGATCATCATGGTGTTGGACACAATGTTCCGGTGGGTCAACATGACGCCTTTCGGGTGTCCTGTAGTCCCAGAGCTGTACACCAAGAATGCGAGGTCTTCTGCCGGGTTGAGTTTTGTCCTTCGAAATTTCGCCGAACCCGACGTATTGCGAATACTTGTAAAGTGCTTTGCCATGAAGGTCGGATCCCGTTCATCGCCAATGATAATGACCCTGTCCTGTGGTATGCCAGCCTTGTTTGCCGCCTCTCTTGCAGCCTTAATGAAAGCCATTTGTGTGACAAGAGCTCTCGCGCCTGCATCCTTGAGCTGGAATGCTAGCTCATCGACAGTGTAGGCCGGGTTTGCCGGAGACAGTATCCCCCCTGCCCAATGGCATCCCCATGTCACTGCCGGAGTGTCGATGCAGTTCGGAGTGTATAGTGCAAGGACATCGCCTTTCTGCCAGTCCCAGAGCGCTTTGAGGCCTTTGCCGAAATCGATCGCCGTGCTCTTGACCTGAGCATACGTGTAGGAGCGCTTGGTATATGGATCGAAGTAGATTACTGAATGCTGTAGTTAGTCATGGTCCCCGGCCGAGGATACTGCACAGCGCGATATACCTTTGTCATCTGCAAATGGCTTATCTTTCCTCTCAAATAGAAATCCCCATAGATCAGTGTTTGGTATAGGAATACTTGGATACTTGGACTCGGAAGGCATGCTAGAGGAATGAAGTGTGTTACTGCAGGCCTCGCAGGTAGACAGGCAATTTGTTCTATTCAGAGGTTAAAGGGATCAATTGAGCCCTTCGTTAGCCTGTCGTAGATGTTAGAAAGAATGATAATGTATGCGCGGCTGTATGTACATATACGGCAGCTAAGGGAGTGAGGGAGTGAGATATTGCGAAAAGTATATAAGAAGAGGAAAGAGAAGAAAAAGAAAGTTGTGCCGCAGCCATATAGTGATCAGCAGGTGGATTCCACCGCCGCACAATGCGGCTTGCTACGGTGAACTACCCGATGAAGAATGGTTGCGGTGTGACGCGGGGACTTGTCGCGGGGATCTTATCGCCGAGGCTCAACGCCTAGCTCCCAAACCGCAGCAGCCTCCCGAGGTCCTCATCCATCGCCTTTCTCGTCGCCGTTAACGAATCACCATGGCAGAAGATAGTCATATACGGACATCTCGAAACCTACCGACCCATCAACTTCCACGATGACATCCTGGGTAGAAGCCACAGCCGTCGAGAAGCTCGACACAAAGACCTACACCTGTACTTTGTTAGACGACTGGTGCATCGGAAGTGGTATGGCCCCAGGTCCAGTTGCGGCAATAGGATTTAACGCTAACTCTTTGAACAGTTCCCAATGGCGGCTACGTAACAGGGTGCATACTCCAGGTGGTAGAAACGCACTTCCGCACCACGCTCGCAAAGCAGAACCAGCCCCACACAATCGCTCTCCACGTTGAGTTCCTTCGAAGAACGCAGGCCGGCCCGGCCACGTTCAAAGTCGAGGACGTGAAACTCGGGCGACAGGCCTCCATCGTACATGTCCACATGTCCCAGGAAGGCCGCGAGGAAGTCATTGCGTATGTGACCAACTCGAATGTTGATACCGAGGAGGGCGCATCATTCGATACAGGCTACACTCTATCCCCGCCCCCTCCGCCGGTGGATCTGGCCAAGCTGGCGGAAGACAAGGACGAGCACTGGAAGGCTCAAGAGAAGATGCCCTTCTCGCAATTTCGGAGGGCTACACAAAAACTCAAATGGCATTTCCCCAGAAAAGGGCACGTTATGACAAGCATCGCTGACGAGTGGTTGTGCTTTTCAGACGGATCAAACTTCACCAATACCAGCATTGGATTCGTGGCCGACATGTTCCCTCAGATTATCGAGTCGTATAGAGACCAGAGTCAGGGGCCCTTTTGGTATCCCACACTGCTGCTGAATCTGGACATTAAGAAGGATCTGCCGCCAGAAGGAGTCAAATGGTTGGCCGTCCGAGTCCAGATGAAGAAGATCAAGAACGGAAGGATGGACTTGGATGTCCACGTTTATGATGCAGAGGGGGATATTGTTGCTCTCAGCCACCACGTTGGATTTGTAGTAGACGCATCTAGAAACCTTGCGGAAAGGAAGAAGCCAGATACAAAGATATAGACAATGAATCGATGCTAAGTAATGTACGAGACTCTCAACGTAGAATAGGGATCACTTTTTTTTAGTCGGCTTGTTGTTTAATATATAGCGCGTGCTATCTAATATTGTGCGTATGCTCCCAGAACACATTGATTATGTCTCTTCATGTCATTTTCGCCCACAGAGTTGGCCGGTGCTGCAGGACGCCACGTCACGTGTAGTTGGGGTTAAGGCTTGGCGGAATTAGCGCGCACCACACAGCCGAGCCCAAATTATCGCTTTCTGCAAACCACCGAACATTCAACGACACCAGAACCGCCACCATGCCCAAGGAAGTGAAGCAGCGCTCAGGTTTGCACTCCTTCTACTCACTGTATCACGATGCGCAATATGCTAACCGCCCCGTAGGCCTCATCCTCGGCCTCAACGCCGGCCACAGTACGTCTCCGCGCTCCCCGCCGCGATGAAATATTCCCCTCCCTCACAGAAGACTAATTACCTACGACACAGAGGTCACCCCGAGGCAACCGGCCCCTAAGATCTCGCGGAGGAAAGGCTTTCTATCCAAGCGAACGGCTTTCGTGCGGGAAATCACTCGTGAGGTCGCTGGGTACGTCACCCACACAAGCACGCCCGCTCGGTCGAAGCTGGGTTTCTCAATTGCACTGCAGTTTGAGGACCCCAAAGCCTCGATCGTTGCGGAATGGATACTTGAGTGAAAATTCTGCTGACACGGTATCGGGATAGACTTGCACCGTACGAGAAGCGTGTCATTGAATTGCTCCGAAACTCCAAGGACAAGCGTGCCCGTCGCCTAGCGAAGAAGAGGGTACGTCTTCTTTTCCCGTCTCCTCCACCTCACCCATCCTGTACTAATATTTCCCAGCTCGGCACCTTCGGCCGTGCGAAGAGGAAGGTCGACGAGATGACCAAGATCATCGCCGAGTCGAGGCGCGCAGGTCACTAAGCGTATTCCACCCAGCAATCAAACAAGTATGATGGAGTCACAAGCATTGGGGACAGACCAGACCGGACTGGTCTTCGATTTTCTCTCTCTCTCAGGTGTTTAGGTCTCTCTATGGCGGATGGATACGATTCGACACGCTTCGGAATGTCACATCAGGTCAAAGGCTGGCACAATTTCGGAGTGCAAGATCAACGTGCAATTGATGATTGGGAGTCAAGTTACCAGTTAGTGCCGCCTAAAAGCTTCAAAATGTGAAACATCGATTCACGCCAATGCCAACTTGCCATGCCAACTTGCCGTACTTGTGTGACTTGAGCTTGTGTAACGAGAAGTGAACACCATGTACTATGGAATTTTTTAATAATAGTTTCACTCTCTTGATATGCATCATGGGCATTGTTCCAGAAGAAGTTTTGATACAGGATTTGGAATCTGAGAGGTATTATGCTATATAATTGGGGGAATGGACTTGAGCTGTGAATATATTACGCTATGGACTAACGCTTAGCGCTCGCATCTCTAATCATGCCTGCTGTATTCCCGGAAGTTCCATGGTGATGTATCGTCAGTCATGTCATGCTATGCTCTGAGACTGAAGTCTCCGATATCCATTATGCCAATGTAAAGAATCGCAAGTCGTGCCACCACATCAAACCACCAACCTGGACGAATCCCCAACGAATGAACAGGCCAAAGCCCTCGTGCTCCCGCCTCACGGGAAATATTCATCGATCATGCTAGCAACCTTGCCCAGTGTCTACCGCTTAAACAGGCCCTTGCCGAGGATGCTCTTGAGTTTGCTTTCCTTGTCACCAGAGCTCATGACCTTCCTCTTGCCCTCGGCTTTACTCTGCTGCACGGGCTCCGGCTCTTCATGTGCAGTAGGCTCTTCGACCTTGAGCTCCTGTGCCTGACTCTGCCACTCCTTAGCCAGGATCGATCTACTGACCCGTGCCTCGTCGCTCGCACCATCGTCCCAGACAAAGGTCACCGTCTCCCTACTCGAAAGGCCGAGGTCCTGAATCAAGCGTTTCTTATCCTTCAATATCAGAACCAACTTGCCAGTTGGACCGGTGTGTTTGAGCTGGAATGGCTCATTCTTGCGCTCTAGAAAGCTGGCTACAAAGTCGTAGAGATTGTCGGCGGTGTCGGAGCGGCTCATATCCATCTGGATGATCATTCCGTCCGGCATGCGGACGCGCAGTGAACCGCCTTTCTGAGCTGTGGCGTTCACCTTTTCGAGGCGAGCGTTCTCTTGCGCCTCGAGCTCTTTGTCCGATAACAGGCGCTGGTTTCGCGTCCGGCTCTGGAGGGAGGCTTGGTGCGACTTTGCGTGCTCAATGGTCGGGACGTAGTCACGCTCGTTCCAAGCTTGGCGCGCAGCTTGTGGGGTGGATGATGATGGGGCGGCGAAGATTTGGACGTTCCGGGGGAGATTGGACTGCTGAGATGACGGAGCGGATACTGAGGGTGGGCTATTCGGTGCTTCCGACAATGAGGTGTTCTCTGTAATGTTGTTGGCACCATCTAGGGAAGCGACGATATCCTCAGGGGCTGGGTTGGGAGTAGCCTTTGAGTCAATGTCCATAACATCAGCTTTCGGTTCTGAGCTCAGCTCCGATCCCTTCTTCTCAGGTTGCTCACTCGCGACGGTCTCGGGTACCCCTAGTGCAGCTTTGGCATTTTCTAGAAGGGAGCTTGATTGTGCAGAAGTCTCAGCTGGAGCGTCACCGGTAGAAGGCTCTGAACCCTTGAAGTATTGTGAAATCTCTGCCATAGCCTCCTCAAGCGGCTTGCCACTATCTCTGAAGCTGAGTCGCAAGGAGGCGGATCCGCTGTCGAAACCGTTCTGAGTCAGTGTCTTTTGCAAGTCCACGAAGTCTGACAGTTCCCGATGGCCGGGCATGATTGTGATGACGGGGGTCTCATAGTTCAGTCTACCGGCACCTGACGTCCCGTTGCTGCTGATCTGGGGGACTCCGCGCTGAGTGAAGTTGTAGTTGGCCTCGCCACTCTCGAACTGCCGCAGAATCTCCCATAGCGACATGTTGCTGGCGAACTTCTTAGTCAGACGAATATTCTTCTCTGACGCCGGAAGCTGGAGAGCAACTGATATCACAGTGGGGGAACGCGACGCCTGGACGAGCTCCAACCGAGCGCCTTGGGGAAGGTTTGCGAGCCGAATCTGCTGTGATAGGGAGATGGGTTTGTTGTTGTACCTGTGGTGGAAGTCAATCACTGCCGCAGACAGAGAGCATATTATCCACATACTTCAAGGTGAATTGGTCCTTGCTAACACAGAACTTCTGGCATGCCTCGTCCCGAACCTCGGTGAGATACGTCACCGGGGTCGTGGGGATCTTGACCGTCTTTGCGGACGCGTTGAACACAACGACGTGAGACATTACGCCGAGCGGAAGACTCTGTAGAGGCCGTACGAGGCAAGAAGGGCAATGGATCCTTGGACAAGCAGGACCGGGTGGGCAAATCGTTCAGCCGGGTTGTATTTGCGGCGAGCAGCTTCGAAGCGCTTGAGGATGAGGATATAGTTGAAGACTGAAAGGAGCTTTGCTTCGGCACTGCTAATAAATAGGTTTCCTGAGTCTGCCATGAGTTTGCTGGTCTGATGATTGTAAGGTCGCGGAAGGCCACGCTGGGGATGGGGCTCACGTTGCCTATTGTACCCTGTACTCAGGAGCCCCACTTCCAAAATACTGTCGCGGTGGTAGTGGTGTTGTTGTTCCTGGGGTAGAATATTCACGAAGCAGCAGGCTCGAGGGACGAAGTTGAAGCCGCAGTCGTGATTCTTGGCAATTGCCGTCCGCCCTCCACTCGGTCGGTGCCTGGGGTAAGTGCTGTGGATTAGTCAACAGGCGTGCAGCGTGCAGCTTCGTAGCCTCTTCTCGAAGGTTCCGCCCCTGGTTCTTGTATACTCGATACTCGAGGCCTGTGGGTGCCTGGGCGGTTGGAGACAAGGTAGAAAGAAAGCCAGCGGTTCGACGCGCCCCGCCCCCACCAACGCGACCTCATTTCCGACCTGCTTGCTTGCTGCTTCCACGCCTCACTACTCACATCTCCGCTCACACACCTCACTTGCCAACCATGTCAGGCCCCATCCAGATCTCGTCGCCAGCACAGCTCACTTCACTGCTATCCTCCTCACGCGTCGTTGTCGTCAATTGTAAGCCGTGGCTGTTCATACGCCTGCCGCAGCACCGTAACTGACATTGTTTACTCCTCCGCAGTCTTCAAGGAGTCCAGCACCACTTCCAAAGCCTTATCCACCGTCTATGACCAGCTAGCAAGTCAGCTATCCCGCCCAAATATCGTCACCTTTACCAAGGTCGATGTCGACCAGCAGACGCAGATAGCACAGAGCTATAGCGTCACAAGGTGAGCTTGCCGTGTGACGTGTTCGACTTCAAGGGCTAACATCTGCTCACTGCAGTCCACCGACCTTCATCATCTTCAAGAATGGCCAGCAGACGACCAAAGTGAACGGCGCAAACCCTCATCACCTCTCAAATGCAATCATGCAACTAGCCACTGAGGCAGAATCAGACGGCGGAGCTGGAGGGAACGGAGAGGCCAGCGCGAGCAGTGGGGGATCATGGCGGGGTGCTGGACTACCACGAGGATACACCGATGTCACAGACCATATTGATGTCCGCGGGCTCGACCTGCTGAACTCAGACAGCGACTTTGGAACCGTGCGGACGCTCTTCGAGACCACCATGCCGACCACTCTGGCAATGGGTAAGGGCAAGAAAGCAGCGACCGGCTCAGAATCAAAGAAGGACTGGGTAGAGAGCGACGTGGACCCGCAACTCATGTTGTACCTTCCTTTCACGGCTACCCTCAAGATTCACACCATCCAAATTACGTCCTGCCCGCCGAAATCGGATGACGATGAAGAAGACGACGAAGTACTGATGCGCCCAAAAACCATCCATCTTTACACCAACCGCCAGCACAATCTAGGCTTTGAGGAGGCAGAGGACATCCCTGCAACACAGACAATCGAGCTGAAGGCATCAGATTGGGACGAGAAGACTGGCACAGCGAAGCTCGAGCTCCGATTTGTCAAGTTCCAGAACGTTGCCTCGGTCATAATGTTCGTGGTAGATGGAGATGGCGAGGGTGAGAAGACACGCATCGACAGGATCCGGATCATTGGAGATGCTGGCGAGAAGCTGGTTCCTGGCAAATTGGAGAAGATTGATCATGATTCATGATGAACGGGGCAATTGGGTAGAAGCTTCATGATAGATCACGGCTATTGAACCCAGCATTCCCAGCATTTGCTGCATATATTCTCTATAAGAAGTACAATAATGGAATCATGCACACTCTGTCTGCTCCACCTTGAACGTGACCTGGGCTATGAAATGATGGTTAGTATGCTCGATAGCTGCGAGCGCACGTAGTTCTCACTGCAAAATTTCTCCACTCAACATTTCAGTCCCAGCAGTGGTTGATAGTATGTTCGACCCTTTTCCAGCGAAAGCGCCACGATTTTTTTTTACAAAAAGACGCCCCCACAAAGTGTATACGATCGATGATGCAATATGTTTTCTCTGGGAGGTCAACGACACTTGGTACGCCACAGTAACGGACGAACAAGTAACACGGGAGACGATGACCTCTGCCGCACGAAGATTGTAAGACGTTGAAGGTGCGCGAGCTTTTTGTGTTTCGAACGCTCGGACCACGCGGCACCGGAGGAACTGATCGGAGGGAAAATTTGCGTGCGAGGCTGGAAGAGGTTAGCGTTTGGATGGGAGGCTTGATATCTTCAGGTAGGAGAAGATCTTCTCTCCTTCATGGCCAACGATGAGACATTTTTACACATGATAGGAAGAGAATGACCCTGCCTTTTAGGCGGGGACTGATCTCAATCTTTTACAACTTCTGAGGCCTGTCTTTTTGCTCCCACATGTTGGTTGAGAAACCCAGTCGTCGCCAGCGAGCGAACGAACGACACAGGGCCTGAAACCCACGAGCAGCGTCGTACGAGAAGTTTGGAATGCTTCTCCCGCACTTCTACGTTGACGAATGGGGCATGCATGTGTTTCAGATACGTTTTACTAGATAGAAAGACAGCTGTCGTGGAAGGCGAGCTGTCAGAGACGCGCAGGCAACCCTACCAGAGAACGGGTGAGTGTTTCGCGGGCGAAGAGGTTGAGAGCTGCCTGGACGAAAATTAGAATATCGCGTGGGAATCGGGGACGGCGAAGGCGATGAGATGTTGCCAACTGCCTCATCCGGCAATCCCGCCCATGCTGTCTGGTGGCGAGAACCTCGGAAGGAAGACAAGGCCCACGGCGAGGCGATGTCACAATGCCTTCATGTCGTAAAATTGCCTTGCCACCCTCTCGCCATTCTACTTCGACATGTCCTTCACGTGCGAGTGTACTGTCCCGTCACAGACGAGCATAATGGAAATATGAGGTGTCCAGGCGTCTCAAAAACCTTCGGGTGCAAAGATGTCTGGTTTCCAAAGTGTATCGACGAACTTCAAATTGCTAGGTCTGCAACTCACCGTCTTTACATAAAAAGTACACGTCCCTGCCTGTCCATGTATCAGCATTTGGCAACACTTTAAGCGACCTCTGATAATCAAACGCTGTATCCCACGTGCATTTCCCTCAACACGCGTGGGTTACGCGGTACGAAACGTAGTGACATTTCCACAATCATGCACTGATGATCAGGTCTCAAGACGCAAGACGTTGGGATTGCGATCAACAAGCTCGCCACAAGCTCATGCCCGCGATCATCGTGATTAACAGGTCGACGTCACACCACATCAGCGACTCCATCGTCATCGTCAGCGTAAACGAAAGGCTCAACGTAATTAGTTTAATGCTCGAAACACCTGCCATGTTGTTTTAAATATGGCTATCCATTACTATATATGCGTATCAGGGCTTGTGGTTGGTCGAGAGGTAAAGTATGCCGAGATATAACGGGGAATGGAGGATATTTTGAGAGAGATGAGTAAAGCAAGTCGGGGTCTGGCACTTGGGAAGTGCTGGTTGGAGGCTTGTTGTTTCAAGGAAAGTAGGCCGGTAGAAGTTAATCCACCTGTCTGTTCAAAAGAAGCCCGCTTCATGCGCTGATACGTCATTTCGAAAGTTACTGGGTTGTGGCGGTGCTGTCCTTACGCCTCGTTCACAACTCATCCCAGCTGAAAGACTGACAGCCGAGGAAAGTAATTTTGACCTTCGCCACGCACCGTCGTCGTCGGCTCCAGAGTCTAGAGGCGGGTCCCGCTAACTTCTCCACAATTCGTCTCAGGTTTACGAGTCGCTGGTTCTCTCTTGACACGCACACTCTTGTGACTGCTCACCGACCCGTCCCGTCCATCAGTCTTCGGCTACTGTGAAGGCACGTCTGCTAGCATTTGGCTAGAGCTCTAGGGGCGTGAGTGGAAGGGAAAGACCTTGCACCCGTCGTACCGACGCAATTGGATTTTCATGCGTGCCGTGGCCCTTTCCCGGTCAATTGTGGGGAATGGTTGCAAAGACCTGAGAAATGATGAGAGGCGGAAGCCAGGGACCAGACACACGGTGCAGCGAAGCGAGCGGAAGCGTGTTAGCTCGCTCAGACTCCCGGGAAGATGAGACCCTGAAGTGTGAGGCACGCCGTCTCGGCAGCATAAAACTCGAATTTCGTTTGAACCAAAGGTGCTACGCTGCGAACCCACCGGCCCCAGCACTACGGATCAAAGATTTTCCACAGCAGATGTGGGTTTCCTTGACGCGCGAGCTGCCTGTTCGGGAGGGAGGGAATCGCCCACCGTGGCCCGTCAACACGAAGCTCCGGAAGTCAATGCTCTTGCCGGCTGGTCTGCCACCTAGCACGGGCGAGCACATTGATGTTTCTGATGAAATTACGACTCGACATGGTGCTGTTTGCCTCCCAACACAGACCAGACACGACACCGCAAAAGTCAAAGTCACATCCAGTGCTCATGACTTGTCACGATCTCGCCGCCATCATGCCGGGACGTCAACATGTCAATCAGTCATGCCATGGGCCGTCCAGTAGCTCGCTCGGCAGGCGGACAGACATGTCTCGTGACGGTGGGCCGTCTTCGTTCCAAATAGGTTTGGATGGCCATCAGTCACGAACTACCTTAGCAACTTAGTTCCTATACTGTGTACGCTATGCACGAACCGAGTCTGAGGTTCGCGGGTACGTGCCAGTAGAGTTCGGATTGGGTAGTTCGCAGCGCAGCGTACGGCGGAAGCGAGACACGCACGCTCGCATGAAAAACAGTGCAATGTGTTTGATCTGTGGGTGTCTGAGGTGGCTACTCCCAGAACCTGTGAGCCAAGGTGGTCCGAAGTTTGAAGGGTGGGGATTTGGGTTATCTCTTCTTTGACACTGCTATGCGCACTCCACACCGCCGCCGGCGTGGTGGATTCTGGAACGGCTCTGTGAATTGTGGACGAAGACTAGGTCTTCATGTTCGCAATCTCGTCAAATGATAAGGGCGATCTGGTGGAGGTAGTTTTGACGCGGCAGGGAACCTATGGAAGTAGTGCGTGGTTCCCCGGTGCGCCGGCGCTCTGGCAAACGGCAAGGCGAGTGAATGGTAGCAGGCGGCGGAAGCCATCAGGATTCCGCGCCGGAACTATGCTGAGTCGTGGCCTTGCTGGGGGCCCAGTCCAAATGTCATGTCAGTGTGTGATGATTTCGGCTAATGAACTTTCCAGAAACCAGACGCCTAGGCCAAACCCCACTTCCCGCGGAGACTTAACAGCGACGAAAAAGAGGTTCCAGTGAATTTGTTTTTGGATCACGATAAGCAGGATGGTGTTGATATTTTGGTCGAGTCGAAAATGCGTACCTGCCGTGTACCTGCATTAGGTGGGCTTTTTTTGCTCGTCGACTGTACCGTCGCTGTGGGGGTGGGAAGGAAGCTCGGCCGTGGCGATTGGCCACGCTCGAGTCTGACCGCGCCGTTTCTCACGCACGCGAACTGACTGTGCTGCCCGTGCATCATTCATTTGGGCGAGTAAAGCAGCGAGCACGCTATGCCGCGAAGGGGCGCGCCGGCGGCCGATATGCAGTAGAGGGTGTTGTGCAACGCAGCATAATTCGTCCAAGGGTCCCCGAAATAGCAAGCGTGCGGTTGTATATATCATCACGGGATTATACACTATCGAAGGCTGACCGACCAGTATTATACGGTGCCCGTCTAGGATTGCACAATTCTGGAAACTGCATACCGGAGACAGGGCCCGACAGAGAATAGCAACGGCGATATGAACCGTGCTGACTGCGACTCTATCGATAGAGAGCGCATGGCAAAGGCGATGGTGACAACAATAGAGATGGAGGCTCACACCACCTGTTCTCTTGAGCCAAAATTGCAAAATTCTGCCTGGAGGAGTTGATATGAGACCACATGCTGCAGGCCGTCAGTGACAGACCACTCTCCACGCGACAAAGCAACAAGCAGCAGCTGAAACGTCGAGAAGAACGACACCCACGAGAAAAGTCCTGCACGCGTGGCCGCAGGTAGCCAACCATACACGATGAAGATGAATTTTTTTGGAGTCGGGATGCACGACGACGATGGGAGCGTGCAGCTCAGTTCGCGCGCGTTGTCGCACCATTGCTGAGGAGCAGCCGTCCATTGTTGTGATGTTCTCCCCACATTGGGCGCAGCAGGATAAATTCGCCTGCTGGCCGGGCAAATCAGGCCTAACGGCGAGCCTCGTGGGTGCGGTTCCTGCAGCGCCCGGCACTCGCGAGTCTCAGCGCGCGCGCATCTGCACTCTTCGCACGCGTCGTGGTGGAAGAGGGTGTGGTGGTGCTGATGAGAGCCGGATGCCGCCTGCTGCAGCCAGAGGAAGAAACAGAAACGCACCTCATAAATCTATCTGAATCTCGCGCGGCAGGTCGAGTTGCAACATTCGGCGAAGGAACAATCGATGCCTGATGGATTCTGCCTGTCAGAAGTTATTCTGGCCGACCCGATGCAGTCATCCACACCACGCCCTCCAAACGCCCTGCCAAATTCAGATGTCTGCGTGAGGACTGCCTGTGTTGAGCGGCCGGCCACTGACGGCGCACCCGAATTGGTTCGCTCGCTCCACAGTTGAGCCTCGACGCCGCCGCCATCAGGTACAGACCGTCCACATAATACAGCCTCCGCCTCCGGCGTTTGCGTCTGTGTTTGCCTCTGTGATGGTGGCACTGTGTCCTGCGCTGGCGATTCGATGTGTGGGTGTCCATGGTCGTGTGGCCACAGGCCCAGAAAGTTTCCAAACATCCCACATGGAGTCAGCAGAGGCCCGCAAAGGCCACGGCGCCTGTCCAGTCTCGCAGCCAAGGCTAGGAACAGGGTCTCGTCCAACGGCAAGATAACATTATCGATTGGGCGGATAGGCTGAAGGACCGCGGCTGAATAGGCCCTGTGTCCAAAACACCACGCTCCACTCGCTGGCGGTCGTCTGGCCTCTCGAACGAAACACCACGCTTCACGCTCCCACGGCCGCCCACTCGCTGTATCAACACTACCTCGCGCTCGCGCACACAGGGTCGGCGGCCGTTCCGAGCATGCCCTTGAGCAACCATTCGGCGCCGTCGGACTGCGGCGGGCATCTATCGATATACTACATGCAATCGATACGCAGGCTGCCCATCCCTCCAACGCACACCAGCTCGCCCAGCGCAGGCAGTGAAAGCGTAGGGGAGCCAACCAGGCGCGGCCTCTGCACCCGTAACCAACCACGCTGCTGTGACGCCAGTGCCGGTCCTCATTTCACGGCCCTCGCCTTGTGCAGGCCCAGCAGTTGGCCGTGCTGCGCCAATATTAGTGCATCCTGCAGCATTACTTTTATGACTTTTATGCCGCGCGTCTTGCTGCCCTAAGCTATGATGCCCGCAACCCCCGGCAATCCCACGAGTCAATTCCCAGTCGCAGAACAAGCAGTGCATGAGTCCGCGCAGGGGTGTGCTGCAACATGCATACCCTCCGCGCTGGTTGGCTTCTGGCTGGCCGCTGTGGAGTCCGGCGCTGCGCCCTCGCACCCTTCCCGACTCCCCCTCCCACTTGTAGTTAACCCAATCCGCGCGCCCGCCCGTCTGTGCCTGGTCATCTTTTCTTCTTCAGACCTAATCGTGTCTCGTCTCTCGCTGATCCATCCTACTTATCCACGGCGTGTCCCTTCGCTCGTTGCGTTTTCCTTGTTTGAAGGTTTATCAACCTCGTCGCTTGTCTTTCTCTTCCTTCCCACCAACGCTTCTTGGATCTTCCCTTTTGGTATACATTTGCACTGTCCTTCTTGACGACAGTTGTTAATAGTTGCCGGCCCTTCCTTTGGATCTCCCATCACCAACCACGCCCATCCTATGATATCTTCATCCACTCAATATATTACCTATTAGTAGACAGTTTCGTTATCACGAGCTGTTGTCCAGTCACTCTCTTCAATAACCAACTTTCATACGCGATCCTGTCCGGACTGCAACAAATAATACCAACTCCAATAACAAGGTACGCACCGAACATAATCGGGACATATCCCAAGTGTACATTACAACCGCTTGTAGACTACAATTGGTAAGTACAACGGGTCGACAACAAGTGGAATGGGCCCTCTGACATTCCTGCGCGCAGAGAAAACACCAACACATACAATGGACGGCTCGTATCCAATGCACCCGGCCCAGTCTATGGGTCAATCACCCTTCTTCTACTACAACCCAGATCCCACAGGAGAGAATGCTCGTCAGCACGGCCACTTCACACCGCATCCTCACGGCCAGACCTTCCAACCGCAAAGCCAGGACGCCTACTTCTCGCCTAGCATGCTCTTCAAGAGGCCCTCTTCATCGAACTCGCAGACATCGTACCCCCAGACGGCATATGCGAACCACATGTTGACACCCGTCGCATCGCCCCAGCCCATGTACCAGAAGCCCACGATTCTCATCCACCAGCAAGACTCGCCCTACCTACATCCCATCGACACTGACTTCTCTGACCTCCGATTCGCGCCTGCCACGCCTCCGCTTTCGTCTTCCGGCAGCAGTGTCAGCAGCCCGCCTTCAATGAGCGATGGCATGTCCACACCTCTCGGCGCATTCTTCCCCGGCGAGGGCATTGAGGGTGTCAAGCAGGGCTGTGAAGGCGAGGTTTTCTCTGAGATTCTCGCGGCTGGTGCCGACTGGAGGTCCGCTTCGCCGCCCATGACGCCAGGTAAGCCCATCTTATTCGTGAATGTCGACGTGCTATACTCCTGGTCGCGATTTCACTACAATTAATACGCGCCTTAATTGCGTTCGGGGAGCTGCTTGCTGACTGAAACAGTTTTCATCCAGCCTCGTTCGGCTAGCCAGGGATCTTACCTCTTGTCTGCAACGTCGTGTCCCTCACTATCCCCGTCGCCCTCCCCACTACCACGCGTCGCTTTCGCTGACACAGAAAATAACTTCTGCGATCCGCGTAATCTTACCGTCAGCTCGTCGTCGGAACTGCCTTGCCTGCCCACCCTTTGCCCGAGCGACGAGGAGCACGAGTTCACCAAGGTCGAGAAAGTTGAGTCTCACCAATCCTACAGCTTCAACGGCCTTCCTACTTTCGAGCCCCTGTTTGAGCTTGACTCCGAGGACGACTTCAGCGGCCTCGTCTCATTTCCTGCCACCGATAACACCCAATTTGCCAGCAGCAAGCGCCAGCGTACCGACCTTGTCTCCTTCTCACAAGAAGAGGACCTTGTTAGCGACGAGAGCTTCACCGACTTTGAGGACGAGTTTGTCGTTAACGGCCTGCTCACCCCTTACGACAGCGATTGCTTCTCCGACCACGAAATGCAGGCTGCGCCTGAGCCTAAGAGGCGATCGGTCAAGCGGGCCCGGTCCGACGTGAACGAGATGAGCGATGCGGACTCGGAGAGTTACAGTAAGACCCAGACATCTGGTGATAATACCACCCAGTCTGGTGCCTCAAGCCAACAAACTTCAGGTCAAAACAACACCCCTGAGAATGCCATCGCGTCCAGCTCCGATGGCAACGACGACACTCCTGTCGCACCCACCAGCCGCCGTGGCCGCAAGCAGTCGCTCACCGAGGACCCGTCCAAGACTTTTGTCTGCACCCTTTGCAACCGCCGCTTCCGCCGCCAGGAACATCTCAAGCGCCACTACCGCTCCCTCCACACGGGTGACAAGCCCTTCGAGTGTGGCGATTGCGGCAAGAAGTTCTCTCGTAGCGACAACCTCTCCCAGCACCAACGCACACATGGAACCGGTGCTGTTGTGATGGGTGTCCTTGATGGCGCAGAGATTCAACAGCAGCAGCTTACCGCTTTCGATCACCAAGATCCCACAATGCTTGGTAACATTCTCTACAACGCTGCAGCGGCCATCTCCAGCTCCAGCTCCGACTCCTCGTTCGACATGGCTCCCAGCCCTCAGTCCATGGACAAGAAAATGCGCAAGAGGAAGCGGGACGAGTAGATGCCACGACGGCACATTCTTTCCTTTTGCTCTTGTGCAGGACGGCAATCGCCACCCTCAGCACCTTTACGAACAGACATGACATTCCCACTCCGTAACAGGAGTTCCCTAATGCCAGGTGGATCTTGGTCTACCTTTACGTCGTTAACGCCAGGGCAGCAAGAAAGTGTAGACAGGCGGGCTTTCCCATCGGCGGTTCTCGGTTCGAAATCATCGGCGTGGATCAGGCATCATCGGCATCCTCAGCAACCGCTTCTGGTCGCAATAAAAAGTCCTTCGTTCTCCTTGATCTAATTTCTTTTTTTGTATCATTTCCTCTCGCCCACCCTCCCAATTTGGAACACTTCGACTCTAAGATCGTATACCTTTCCTTGTGTTGTTTATTCTGCATCAGCGTTCTTGGATCGGTTTGGGCAACGGGGTCGGTTTTCCGGGTTGCCCTCGGAAGGTGGTTAGAATTGGCGGTGTTCATCGTTGTTCTCGTTCTCTTTATTTCCTTTACAATACTCACGACTGACATGGCCTATCCCCTCACCGACCGGCCTTCCCGTCGCCGTGAATACCCCTACATACACACTCCGCCACACATTTTTTGAGTTCTTACACTCGTTGTAATGAGCTGCAGACTGCTCTTACGGAGTCTTGTACGCTGGCATTCTGGAAATTTTCGATTCAAACAGCTATGTAATTTTATTAACAACACACCATCCATAGCTAGCAAGTGCTTTTTATTTGCAAGTTTGGTTGGCAGTCACCTGGTTTGAGTGCTGGCACGATATATATAAACCGCAATTTAAAAAAACATACCTCTTAACACTACCCTGGTGAACGCTTTCTGTGCAGTGCATGCGGTCTCCAGGTTCTGATGTCTAGTGACTGCCTCTTTGCGAATGGTAAGTTAGACTCGAGCTGCAATGCACGTGATACCTTGGCAGCTGTCTGATTACGTGATTATATGGGGACTATTTCTGACGATGTGTCGCTCCAAAATTCAATCTCATCGACTGCAACATCAACACCTAACTATGGTCTGCTCCTACGAAGCAGTCTAGCACTCCAGCTTCTGCCAATCATCCATTACAACACTAATGTCAGGGCCAGGCTAATCGTTCACTGATTGCAGCTCTGACTTCGTGATGTCTTCGTTGAAGGTAGTTGCCTTGATCTCTGGAGGCAAGGACTCATTCTACTCTATCATGCACTGTCTTGCAGCTGGTCACTCCGTGGTAGCCCTTGCGAATCTGCACCCCTCGATTCCGTCTGACGGTTTGGAGCACGAAGACCTCAATAGCTTCATGTATCAGACCGTTGGACATGCTATCATTCCTCTGTATGAAGAAGCCACTGGAATACCCCTATTCCGTCAAGAGATCTTGGGCGGGGCGGTGAACGGGGAAAGGGATTACGCTGTCCCCGGGCTTCATCTTGGCTTGGACGAAACCGAGTCTTTGGTGCCACTGCTCAACAAAATCAAGACCGTTCACCCAGAGGCAAACGCAATCTCCACCGGGGCAATCCTCAGCACTTATCAGCGCACCCGCGTCGAATCGGTGGCACTTCGCCTTGGTCTCACCCCGCTTTCTTTCCTCTGGCAATATCCCCTCCTCCCTCCATACTCACAATCCGCTCTCCTCCATCACATAAGAGCAATCGGGCAAGACTCTCGGATTATCAAAGTATCCTCAGGAGGTCTAGACGAAACGTTCCTCTGGGAGAACGTTGCAGATCCAAAGACCATTTCACGCCTAGGGAAGGCAATCGCTCGCTTCAGCACTAACGGTGACGGCGCCATCCTTGGTGAGGGCGGCGAATTCGAGACATTGACAATCGACGGCCCCGACATTCTCTTCAAGAAGAAACTCGAAATAGAGCCGCTCCGCATCATCCAGGGCGAGGGAGGAGAAGCGATTTGGGAGCCCAAGTTCTGGAGACTAGCCGAGAAAATCGACAAGACTGCCAGCCTGCAGTCTCTCAACATCCCAGACCTCTGGGACGACGAATTCAAGCAGGTTCTTTCCGCGCTGACAGACCCATCCACGGCTTCTCGCGCAGCTACGTGGACGAACTCCCGCTGCTCCCCCGAAGACGTCCAGCCAACTGTCTCCACCGACGCATGCGATTCCACATACTTTGACCAGTACCACAAAGGCGAATGGACTATCACACTCTCTAATCTTACTTGTCCAATCCTCAAGCCCGCTCCGCTCGCCCCGCCAGCACAACTCGACTGGATTCTCCGCTTTCTCATTGACCAACTGGCCAAGGATGACCTTGACACATCCTCTGTCTTGCACACGACGCTCATGCTCCGCGACATGTCTGACTTCGCGCCTGTCAACGAGGTTTACGGTCCCTTCTTCACCACTCCAAATCCGCCCTCTCGCGTAACGGTTGCTTGCGGGGATCGTCTCCCTCGTGGAACCGACGTTATGCTCTCTATCATCGCGGCGAAGAAGATACCAGTCTACACGAAATGCCCAGAGCATGGCGAGTCACCAAACGACGACACTGTCTTCTCGACTCCTGCTGGGTACAAGGATGCTGAGAGGAAGGGCCTTCACGTACAGAGCCG
Organism: Beverwykella pulmonaria; assembly: GCA_001599595.1. NCBI lineage: Eukaryota > Fungi > Ascomycota > Dothideomycetes > Pleosporales > Melanommataceae > Beverwykella > Beverwykella pulmonaria. Next base: position 3,151,080 of record BCHH01000004.1, read on the forward strand.
ATCATACTGGGCCCCCGCGAACATCGGACCGTACAGTCAAGCCATATCCACCCCTTTCCTTCCGGCGACGGACGATGTCTCCATTAGTGCAGAAGTCGTTTTCCTCGCTGGCCAGATTCCACTTGTCCCTGCCTCAATGGAATCCTACACTCTGCACGGCTTCGCGGGTCAGGCTCTGCTCTCGCTGCAACATCTCTTCCGTATCGGACGTGCCATGAAGGTAGGGCGGTGGGTCACAGGCGTGGCATTTATATCCTCCTGCATGGAGAAAGAGACCTTTGAACGAATTCATACCGCGCAAGAAGCATGGAACGCTATACATGAATCCTCCATTTTAGAGCACCACTACGAAAACCCGCCTAATGTTTCCGATGAAGCGTACGTCGATGAATGGGACCGAATCAACAGTCGCGCTGCCTTCGCATACGACAACATCACTCACCGCGAGCCCCTCCCCAACCCAACCGTCATGACCAACAACCAAGACATACCACCCGTCTATGTTGTGCAGGTCGCACAGCTCCCGCGCAACGCTCCCATTGAGTGGTCGAGCATTGGCATCGCAAACGCCCAACCCGGCGGTGTGCATCAGATCATGTCCTCCGTCGCCCCGACTATCTACAATACCGCTGTACAAAATTCCAACGCGCGTTTCATCACCGCCGAGGTCAACAACACCTGGAACGAACAACTGATACACCTTCGCATAGATCGTTGGGACCACTGCACACTGTACATGGGTCCAGAGTTCCCTCACAACTGGGGCAGCTTCAAGGGCGTACAGGTTATACCGTGTGAGGGGGTCTTCAATCGGCACGGCAGCCGGATCCGCGGCCTCTTGGTCGGCAGGATTAGCATTCGTACTATGGACTGGGAGGCCAAGCCTTGGGCACAGGAGCATGACGAAGCTCAACGGAGGGAGCTCTGACATTTCCTCTTGACCACGGATCCTCATACGTTGGCGGACGAGGAGGTTGCGCAAAAGTTTAGCTGCATTCCTGACTGTATCAGCATTAGGATTCTATTTTCGACCTGCTAGGCCTGACTACTGACAATGTAGATACGGGTAAGGGAGACGACGGGTATCTTGCGGTCACCGAGGCCGAGGAGGAGCACACGACGATGTGACAGAATAACTTCGGCTTCACCCCATACTCGAGGAAGAATTTGCTTGTTGCTCTAGCGCGGAACAACGGTAATTAGCAGCACAGCCTACAGTCTTTCACATCTAGGTGGAAAGCACGAATAGCAACGTTAATAAGGCTGTTTATATCGAAAATACAGACACTTATCAATACAATTACGGAGAAATCTCACGGTTTGGAGCGGGATACCCAATTGGCATCACACAGTATAGGCGATGGATATGCCAAAAACCTTTCTAACGTCCATCCCTACAGGTTGAGAATCCCCCTGCGCCGAGAAATATGAGGGGTACTTCAACTTCAAACAACCCAAAATCTGTGCACATGTTAATGTTTACTATATAAATCTATTATATTTACCTGTAGTAGCTATTCTAGATATTTAAAACCTATTCGATCTAAAAATTACAATGCGCATTATTACCCTCGCGCTCGATTTGCAGAGAGCTTTGTATTAGAGTAAACGCTGGTTCCTTCCCTACAGCACCAAAATAAAGCTCTTGCTACTCCAAAATACTTTTAAACCGATGTTATTTAAGCCTTAGAACCTTGCTATGATGCTACAAAGTTATCCTTAGTCTTGTATCTACTGTGGCGCGCGAATTCGTGTAAGGTTGCCACCCCAGTCAGTACATTCAATTAAACTAGTTTCCAATCCTGGCTAGTGCGAGGCAACCGTGCGTCGTACGTAATCATCAACGTGTAATTTACACATGTTATCCAGTAAGCTAAACTTGTGGCTGTGAGCAAGCGGGCCGACCTTGGTCCGTAGCTTTGGCGGCCATGCCTCTAGTCAACCAACTCAACCCTCTAAGAATACCTTCAGAATTCGCCAACCCGCAAGGTCAGAGCAGGAGCGGGTCGGCCATCCTCCCTACTAGCGTAATCGCACCGTTCATATACCCCTCCTTCCATGAATGGGATTGTAGCGCCGTTAGCGCGCTTCCATATAAATCGACCCTTTTTTCCATACAAAATTTGTCTGTGCGGTGGCTCACGTTACCGGTCCCGTTCATGAGAGGGGGCTGAATGCCATGGTTAGACTTAAGTGGCAAATATTGAACACGTGGACATCCTATCACTCGATCTAGAGTATGCTCAAAGTTTCACTGTAGCAAATACTAAGCACAAAATTGTGCATGTGGATATCTTGTCACTTGATCCAGGGCATGCTCGAAGTTTCTCTGTGGTAGATCCGCATGCTATATATACTTGCTGATCTCTGGACCTCTATAAAATAGAGAGAAGAGTAAATATATTAGAGTATATAACAAATGATATGAATGATCCAGTGCTATAAGATTCATTAAACTCATTGCATTTCAATCTTGCATATCCATACCCGTCCATGTCCAGTCCCAATACCAATCATTTTCTCAGATACTATCACACATGATGGTCGATACTCCGACGGTAGCCATAGTACGTTCTTAGAATTATATGTTATCCACATACCATCTGAACTTAAACCTAGGCGTTGCTTGACTGTGTTGTCGTCTGACCCCGACGCCAACCGGGTCGAGTCGGGCGAGAAGGCTACGGACTCGACCGTACTGCTATGGCCCTCGAGCGCCGACAGGCACTCGCCGCTGCTCGCATCCCAGATCTTGACTGTGTTGTCGTCTGACCCCGACGCCA
>BCHH01000004.1:3154226-3183346 GCA_001599595.1 Beverwykella pulmonaria
ATCCCAGATCTTGACTGTGTTGTCATTTGACCCCGACGCCAGCCGGGTCGAGTCGGGCGAGAAGGCTACGGACCTGACCGAACTGCTATGGCCCTTGAGCGTCGACAGGCACTCGCCGCTGCTCGCATCCCAGATCTTGACTGTGTTGTCGTCTGACCCCGACGCCAGCTGGGTTGAGTCGGGCGAGAAGGCTACGGACCTGACCCAACTGCTATGGCCCTCGAGCGTCGACAGGCACTCGCCGCTGCTCGCATGCCAGATCTTGACTGTGTTGTCGTCTGACCCCGACGCCAGCCGGGTTGAGTCGGGCGAGAAGGCTACGGACCTGACCGACCTGCTATGGCCCTTGAGCGTTGACAGGCACTCGCCGCTGCTCGCATGCCAGATCTTGACTGTGTTGTCGTTTGACCCCGACGCCAGCCGGGTCGAGTCGGGCGAGAAGGCTACGGAGTCGACCCAACTGCTATGGCCCTCGAGCGTCGACAGGCACTCGCCGCTGCTCGCATCCCAGATCTTGACTGTGTTGTCGGATGACCCCGACGCCAGCCGGGTCGAGTCGGGCGAGAAGGCTACGGAGTAGACCCTACTGCTATGGCCCTCGAGCGTCAACAGGCAGGGGCTCCATTTATCTTCCATAGCCCGTTTTACTGTAATCCAGTTCGGCTCTTCTCTCTTGAAAAGACCTCTTATCAGGCTGCGAGTTGGGCTAAATAGGAGTGCGGAAGCATATGCCTGAAGGGGACTGTTCTCTATTGCCCACTTGTGAGACATAATGAATCGGCGCGCATCTCGGACAAGCTCCACTAAGTCAGATGTATCTGCTCTTTTCTGGATTGCATTAGTATGTGTAATTCTAAGATAGCATTACTGATGCGTAGATTACCTGGACTAAAGCCTCGAGTTTTGCCATTGACACTACTCCTTTCGACATGCTCTTGCAAAGGCTAAGAGCCTCCAGCCAGTAGAGGTATTGCTGTCTTAGAAAGCTGTCAACAGCGCCTCCATCCTGCAGATTGACCTTATAATTTGCAGAAGAGCTAGAATTCCAGTCATGGAGGTGATCGATCCAGTGCATGCACGAGTAGCGCGACGTTGCTAATGGATCAAAACCTGGCTGTTTAATGTCATCGACAGGATATCCTGGCGCTTTTAAGCCGTACATGTCCCGCTGTAGGGTTCTAGACATTATTTCGAGTGACCTAGCAACGATGGCGTGATGGACGTCCTCCCTTCCAGATGGGAACACTTCTTTAGCTGCATGAGTGAGGAGGAAGTCCTTGGCCGATTGGTGCACAAAGTATATGGTATCTTCTCGTAGGATGAGGAACGAGCCACAGAGGTCAATAATCTCGCACAACTCCTTGTCGTTAGCTATTTCTCCCAGCTGTTCGACAAGGGCCACGAGCTCCTTCAGCGTGATTGGCCGGTACACGAGCGCGATCGACGCCAACACCTGCTTGCAGAGTTCAGCATCGTCTGACTTGTTGATCTGCTGCATCATCCGCTCATATAGAGAGTCCAGTCCAGGTGGAAACGAGTTGAGCTTCTTGAGCACGTTCCGTTTCGCCGTCATTTTGAGGTTTTGACACACTAGCGCTACCCAGAGAAAGGTGTCGTTCGCATTTGACGCCAGATGCTCTAGCACAGAGTCTCGGGTTCGCTCGTCGTACTTGTTCCGCTGCGCTAGCTGAGACACCTTTTGCTTGATGAAGGTCCGGACAGCCGTTGACACAGACTCTGCATTCAGCTCGAGGCTCAGCCTTACCTTGTGGCCTGCCCGCTCTAGTTGTTCTTCAATGTCTGGCCAGTTGCGGCTTGAGACGATCCACTTGATGCGGGGAGACATAGATGAATGCTTTGCAATAAAGTCGAGTAGCTTTGGCAAGTCGGTAACGCACTCGTCTAGCGCGTCGATGATCAGATATGTAGCGTTCAAGCTCGGATCCCGTAGCACGTCCGTGAAGATCTCGGTCAGAGCAACCCAAGCATTCGCATCCTCGAACATGGTTTTGCCCGCGTGATCGTACTTTTTCCGAACGTACGAGACGAGCGACGGCTGCTGGCTGACGAGCAAGAATAATAGCCCTCGCAGTACGGCCGTTGCGGTGTTAATGCGCGAGTCAGTGGCCTGGCAGAAGAAGTAGGACACAAGGCCCGTCGTAGCTATCGACTTCTGTAGCTCGTCGATAATACCACAGAGCAGCATCGTCTTGCCCTTGCCAGGATCACCTTTGATCCACAGCAGCTGGCTCTGTGTGTCCTTGTGCCATTGCTGGAAGTGGATGTTGTCGAGAACCCAGCGGTACGAGGCTTTTAGCAGTCCGCCCTTTGTATCTTCAATGCGCTTCTTGTCATCACGGGGATCTGTGCTGTGTATGTCTTGAACGCATCTTTCTAGCTTATGGATCTCATCCATGAGGCGTCTAAACGCGCCCGCTGCCCCTTCGCCATATACAGGCGCTAGGTCGACACCGAATATTCCTAACAGCGAGTAGGCTCCATCTTCATCGCGTTTAGTCTCTCGGTGTTCCTTCCACCGCAACCGCTCGTTAACGCTGAACTGAGAAAGAGGGGCTCCTTCAAGCACCGCATGTGGGATGCTTGTGATTCTATAAATCTGTGACTTTAACGATATCTTGTCACCAAGTTTACGCTGTTCACAAGAAAAGAACTCCACCGTGCGTGGGGCAAGAAGCTCTTGAAGTGTCCAACCTCGAGTGAACCATCTGCTTTTCCGGAACTCTGATTCCCACAGCGGCGGGTTCGGTTCTCCTCTGGCTTCAAGAGTGGAACTAGAAACGTCTGACAAGTAGACATAGCATCGCGCTGCGTTGCGGTACCAGCGAAACATAGACCGGATAGCGTGGGAGAGCTCAGCCTTGTCCGCTTTATCGATGCAACAGGTGTCAACCCAAAAGTAGTCCAAGCCATCTTGTCTTGCCTGTTCTCCACTGAACCGGATCTTCACATAGCCAGACTTATCCTTGCCAGTGCCATTCGTCAAGTCTTCGAAGGTGACCTCCTCGGTGTCCGCTCCCCATGTATGAGAGAGTATCGCATAGGGAGGAATGGTCTCGTCGCCAAATTGAGTAAGGTTGAAGTCGCCAGTGTCGCTGCGTCGCAAAAGTCGCATGGTTTCGCGTGGAGCTGGACGGGGCCATGTGGTAGGAATGGATCTCGGCCGGGTTTAAACGTGGCAGCCTAACTGAAGAAACGAGCACAGCAACTCGCTCATATGTTGCGAATATCAGTCCTAGCTATTGACGTTAGCAAGCATGCAGGAAGAGAGGACGCTGAGCCATACCGAAGAATCGCATCTAACAGAGAGGCTCTGCAAGAGTGCTGTGAACTGATCATATTGTGCTTTGCCATATCCTTGGTTTGTGAGGAGTGAGTTGGTACCGCCCACAGTGTGGCGCGGTAAGGCTGAGCTGCAGCTGCAGGCTTTACAGAAGGGGAGTTTGCAAGCGACTTAGACTAAATATGCTTACATCTTGAGAAGCGGACGAACACCTTGATCACGCTAGCAGGGAGGACGGCCAACCCGCTCCGGCACAGACCTTGTGCGGTGGCGATTGCTGTAGGCAGTTCTAGAGAGCTGAGTTGGTGACTGGAGGCGCGGCCAAAGTTGAGTCGGGTCGCCAGGACTTTGTCTCTCATCGAGGGAGTAGAATTTTTCCAGCAACGGCTTTCATGCACATGAGCATGAATACTCGGGGGATGGGCTGACTATAGGCTTTGTAGAATGGATGGGATGGATGGATATGAGCGCGGATCTAGATGTGGATTGGGATGAGAAGCTTGATCCGTGTGACATACCTAGATACTTGCTCGTCGTCGTCCATCAAGCTTTCGAAACGCTCCATGCCTCTTTTTTTCCGATAGTTTTAAACGCACGAGAACCAATGCTATATATACCATAGCAAGTGAGGATTCGTGAAATCAGCATGAATTATCCCGAGACCAGCGTGCCGCCTTTTAAACGAGCCGCTATGGATGTAGTAGTTGCTTTCTCAACTGCGATCCACCTTGGCGAGATCGCAGACGCTAAATGTGAGAGGGACTGAAACGATTCAGGAATGGTATTCGTCAATTGAACTACCAACTATCAAATCAATGGACCAAGACGGCTCCAGGTTTCTATCTTCATCAGTCATGCCTATGGTATTTTCCACCATCCGAGATTGAACGCCGTGAAATGCACATGTCCGTCACTTGTCTACTCCCATCCCCTGGTTCATTTCTCCCCCACAAGCCATACGCCTCCTCTAGAAACGCTCCTTCATCCTCGACGCCACGGTCCGCAGGTTGCCGTACACCTTCCCGGGCGGGGCGCCCAAGATCAGAGACACAATGGCTTCCCGGGCGATGTGGATATTCTTGAAGCCGCCGAGGATGTGGATCTTCTGGTCGGCCAGGACAACTCTGGTACAATATGAGTACGCATACTTTTTTGTTTTTGGCAGAGAGCCAAGAAGGGATAGACCTACCGCGTCCTCGAAGAATTCTCAATCGCAAACTTGGTCTTTCCGTCCTTGCCCGCAATCCGACCAATCGCGCGTCCAAGATGCTCCCCATTCAGCGTCTTCACATCCTTGATCTCAAACGTCTCAATGTACAAGTCGTCCAGCCGAAGCAAGGCAATGGCATCGTCGACGTCGAAGCCCAGGGTGAAGGCCTTGACGAAGTCCTCGCCTTTTTGCAGCGCGCCCGTGTCCGTCGTCACGTCCGAGGTACGTAGTTCGACCGTGTTGCGCTTGATGTTCATGCGGACCTGCAGTTTGAGATGCTCGACGAGGGGCGGGTAGATTTTGGGCCACGACGACTTGAGGGGGGTCATGCGGTGCGGCGGGATGGGGACTTTGCGCAGCTCACGGCGGAAGGCGAGGGGGGTTGCTTTGGCGGGGGCGAAGCGTGGGCGGCCGCTTTCGTCCGTCATGATGGCGTCTGTGATGGTCGTGGAGGGCTCTGAACGGACATTCTGGAAGAGGGTGGCCGTGTTTGTGCTGGGGAGCGCTGACATGTCGAGAAGGTCGGTTTCTTCGAACGAGTTGTCGTCGGCGGGGAGAGGGGTCAGTTCGGCCATGGTGAGGTCTTCAGCGAGGGCATCTGGTTTGCGCAGGAGCGCGGTTGGCGCGGGCATGTTGTGTGATGCGCGAGCGGAATTCTGGGCTGCTTCTAGGCGACTTGCAGTCTTGTGTGGTGTGGAGTGGTTGGCTTCGCAGTGAATTGGATGCTGTGGTGGAGTAGGTAGCGAATGTTTATCGATTGCAAAAAATAAGTTTCGACTTGGCGTGCGGTTGTGGCTCGTGAGCTCTTTTCACGGGCCCGTCCGGACGTCATCCATTCAATATTGCAGCGGGCACGACGAACACATCCACCTGCTCTTTTCCCTCTCCGCTTCGCGACGATCTGCCCATTCAACACCTGCAGATGTCGACGATGCGGTTGCCTCGTCTATCATGAGTCGAAATGTAGGCTTCACGGTTGGCGCATTCTTGCGGCGCTCTGCCCTCGACCACCACTCCCCTCCGCACTCGCGCCTCGAAACCACCCTCCGAGCACCCTCCCTACGCTCAAATACGGCCCCTTGGAGGACAGTCGCTTCAGGTTTTTGTACAGTCTCGCGCACGCCGGATTCTCGCTCTTTTGCGCCCTCGTCACGGCTCCTCGGAGCTGTCTCCGCAACTCCACTTCGACCCCAATTGCTGCGACACGAGAGCGTAACAATCGCTGCAGCTACAGCATGGCGGAGATACGCGAGTAGAAAAGCTCCTCCGAAATTGAAAAAGCATATAAACGCCATCCGACGCAACAAAAGCTCAGTCACTAACGGCTCGCCGCCAAAGCAAAAGCGACCCACAGCACCGCAAGCACCGCAAGCTGAACCCTCCCCCGCACCACAAACCCCACCAAAATCCCCCAAACCCTCGAAAGCTCCCTCGAAGCCCGAGTCAGAGGCGACACCTCTCCTAGACCGCCTCCCCCACTCCCTGCCGCATCTATACCGCCCCACCAAGGCAGAGCTGCTCGAGGCGGCGTCCGGATTTTGGTCGAGGATAAAGGTGCATTTCAAATGGCTCACAATAAGGAGCGCACGGCCATTCAACGCAGATGAGATATATGCCCTGTTCTCCTGGGTTCTAGCAGCGCATATTCTCTGGATTGTGGTGGGCACTACGACCTTCTTCTCACTCACAATCTTCCTAATCAACACCGTCTTCGCCCAGGAGACGCTCGCCAAGTGGATTGGAAACTACCTGACCAAGTCTTCCGGCATCAAAGTCGTTTTCGAATCCGCCGTGGTCCCGAAATGGAAAGACGGCGTGATTTCGTTCCGCAAGGTATTCGTTTCCCGCCGGCCCGGCCAAGGCAGAGCGAAGGTCAGCAAAGGGTCTCAGGTCACGGCGGCGGCCGCCGCCGCCGCCATTGCGCAGAAGGAGAAAGACCTTGCCGAGGGAATCGTTGAGGAAGAGGACACGAATTACACACAGTTCGACATATCCATTGACACGGTCAACGTCACTTTGTCGTTTTCCAAATGGTTCAATGGAAAGGGGCTACTCCGCGACGTTGAAATCAAGGGGATTCGCGGAGTTGTGGACAGGACGTCGGTGCATGCGCTTGAAGAATATGTGGACCCGCGCACGTACAAGCACGAGCACCAACCGGGAGACTTTGAGCTCGACTCCTTCAAGATGGAAGATCTGCTTGTCACTATATACCAGCCCGACAACTTCCGACCCTTTTCCGTCAGCATCTTCTCCTGCGACCTCCCGCAGCTCCGGAAGCAGTGGCTCTTTTACGACTTCTTGTCTGCGAACATGATGTCTGGATCCTTCGACAACTCGCTCTTCACCATCCACCCTCGGCAGTCTCACAACTACACCGGCGTGCCCTTGACGGACGGCCGCGAGAGCGAAGACAGCAGCACCTGGAAGAAGCATAGCCGAATTCGCGTGGATGGCCTCAACATCGACCACCTAAATAGGGGTTACGATGGCCCTTTCTCGTGGATCTATGAGGGTGACGTCGATATTATAGCAGATGTTATGATACCCAGCGAAAATGATGGCAGTATCGCGAAAGTCATGTCCGACATGTACGACCGCATGGAAGCGACCGTGGCAGCGACGAGCCAGAAACACTTCTCCGATCAGGCTGCGCATCAGCCCAAAGAGAACCGCGATGAGAAGACAGAAGAAGAGGATGGCGATAAGAGATTCATCATCATGGATGTCCGCGTGCATCTGAACGATGTGCGAGCAGCAGTACCCATCTTCACGAAAGATATTTCGTACGTTAATAATGCCTTGGTCAGACCTATCGTTGCGTACATCAACTCCCAGAAGACGTTTATTCCAGTTAATTGCAGAGTCGTCAAACGAGTCAGTGAGTTTGATGGTAGCTGGACGGTATATGACAGCGGATTGATGGATGACCTGTCTCGCGAGGTAGGATACGCTTCTCGCTAGCCTGCAATTCTCAATGCTAACCCTTTCTCAGATGTACGATGCTTTTGCCCGAGATGTCCTCAATGACAACTCCGCTCGCAAACGCCGCATCAAGAAGGTCGGGATCTGGACTTTGCAACTCGCTGCGCAGGCACTCTTCCTGGGCCTCGCGGGCAACATTGCGTAATGCAAATATATGGTGTGTGTGTGTGTACGGTATACTAATCGATTGGGTTGAATAGATTCTGGCGTTCCGTGATTGACTGGGTGCCTACATGGCTGGTTGGGAATGGGCGGATGGGATCGGAAAATACGAAGTGCTGTGATGCACTTTTTCTTACCTGTACAATTGCTTCTTCATGACGGAATGACAGGACACAGGCTTCGGCCGGGAGTACATAGCAGGAAGCAGGTGTGTTTTATGGTAGGCTTTACCAATAGGGTTTGCTGGCTGGCTTGGAGACTGGTCGTCTCTTCTCTGGTCCATCGTAACCGCTAGCAAACAGCCCAATAAATCGAAACGAGTGAATCAAATAACGATCTACTGTTTCCTCATCAGAAGTGGCTCTTTCGCAATCTCTACAGCAGTCGAAGCCTTTCACGTGATTGACGTTGCCTAGACAGGGATGGCTGCCAAGCGCGATGTCATTGCCATGAACTTCAGATTTACTTTCAGATTTACTTTCACATATATTCTCATTCCTCTCCTTTCCTCCACAACACGACACTACCTTCGCTTTAATTGTAGCTGGTGCACGCGCGATCAAATACACACCTCTCTATTATTACTAAAACTTCTCTGTCTCTTGTAATCCGATCGCGAACGGTTATACTATCTATTTCGCCGCGATGGCGACCCCTAAACCTGGGGGCTTCAAGCTCTCCCTCGCAAGCGCAAAGTCAAAAGCCGGTCTTAAGAATCCACCTACCAACCTCGTTAAACGCCCACGTCTCGCGCTCGATGACGATGAGCCAGAGGACACGGACAAGCAACAGGAAATCTCGGGCTTCGACATCGCGCAGGGCGGCGCTGTGGAGGTTAATGGCAAGCCCAAGGAAGAGAAGAAGGTGTTGGTTATACCGGCATTGCCAAATAGGAATTGGAGGGATGAGGCGAGACGGAAGCATGCGGAGCGGACGGGCCATGGACAGCAGGTTGATGAGAGGGAGATGGAGAATCAGGAGGCGAAGGTGCAATATGGGCTTACTATTGTCAAGAGGGACACTGCAGAGCCAGACACAAATGGGGATGCGGTCATGCAAGACGCTCTTCCTTCAAAACCAGTGGACGACGGTCTCACGCCCGAGCAACGGCTGGAAAAGAGAGCAATCGAAGCACTACTCAACGACAAAGCGCCTGCAGATCAGACGACCATCCCCCTGATTAGCGAAGAAGCAGCCTTCGCAGCTGACCTCGCCGCGGCGCCCGACGCACCCTCCCTCGATGCATACGAAGCCACGCCCATCGAGGGCTTCGGCGCCGCCCTATTACGCGGCATGGGCTGGAAGGATGGCGAGGAGCTCGGGCGAAATAAAGACGCAGTCACTAAACCCAGGGAAATCAAACCGCGACCTGCGCTGCTGGGAATCGGGGCAAAAGACGAAGCTGCTGCAGGCCTGGAACCAGGCGCCTGGGAAAAGGGGAAGCCGAAGCGCAAAACGGCGCAGACGTATAATCCTGTTGCGCTGAGGAACAAGATTACGGGGGAGTTGGTTAGCGAGGAGGAGCTGAGAGAGAGGCTGGAACGGCAGAGGCTGGATGAGGAGAGGGAGAGAAAGGAGAAGAGGGTGAAAGAATTTGAATTTGGGGATGAGGATGAGCCGAGACGGGAGAAGAAGTCTAAAGAGAAGGAGAGAAAAGATGATCGGAGGAGGGATAGGGATAGGGATAGGGATAGGGATAGGGAGGAGGACTACAGTAGGGAGCGCAGACGGAAAGATCGCAGCCGTGATCGTGATCGTGATCGTGACCGGCGCCGTGACGACTCCTACGATGACCGACGGCGAGAAAAACGCAGGGACAAGCGTGAGCGAAGCCGAAGCCGAAGTCCAGATACAGACGACAGGAGAGACAGAGGAAAGCGGCGCGAGAGGGAGCGCGAGCGGAGTCGAGACAGGGGCCGGGATAGCGAGGATGGGCGGAAGAGGAGGAGAGAGTACGAGTATGATGATGAGCGGGAAGAGAGGAAGAGGAGACATAAGGATGATCGGTATCGGAAGTGACATGTCTGGTATAGAGTGTGTGAAAAGGGTGAGGATGGGGCAGACATGGCTGGCATTCTTCAATTGCCTTCTCTGTACTGGTACACATTGGGCGACATTATCCCAGTCTTTCTGCCGTCTCCAAGAGTACTTTGTCTTTGAAAGGTTCTGCCGGACCAGAGCTGTTGACGGTCTTTGGATTTAAGAGCTCAGGGGCTGATATCGACTTTAGCTTTTGAGCCCTCGGAGGCAATCTTTCGGCAGACATAGTTTGAGCATCAGCGAAGATGAACTAGATTCAAGATATACCTTCCAGTGGTAACTGGCGGTTGTAAGCAGGCATAATATAAAATAGAAGAGCCCTACTACCATTATGTACTCGCACATGCAAACTCAACCCCGGGCTCGTGAAATATACAAGTCTACCAAAACCCAGTTAATTGCTACTAGCACCATGTGCGCGTTCGGGTCGTCGTCTTACTCTCGTTCTTTACCCTATGCTTGAATCAGTGGATAGGAGGGAACAAGGTTGTTCAGATGAATAAGTTCTTTGCTATCTATGCAATATGTCTAGAGAAGTATGATACTAATACAAATCTTATATACAGAAGGCTTCGCTGAAATCGAAGGACCTCCCAAAAGTCCCGCCTGATGCAAATCCAAAACGCTAAAAGCAGCAATGCAATCGTGTCCCGCAAATTCTAGAGCCCAGATGCTTTGACAAAAGGAAAGAGAGCGGGTATGTGTACAGAAGAGAAAATGAAGCCTGATTACATATTGGACGAGCCACCAAAAAAAGGTAGAAAAAGCTAAAAGTTCCTGGACGGCAACGGCGCTGGCTTCGCATACCCATTTCCATTCTCCAGCTGCCCGCCATTCGCATATCCATTTCCATTAGCATTATTATACCCATGCACCGGCCCATCATGCCCACGCATACCGTGCCTCGCCCCGCTCTCCTGGTCTGCCATGTCCATTTCTGTCACGCGGCTCTGAGCACCCTTTGTGCGGATGGCGGGCATGAAGTCCATGAAGAAACTCAGCACGTAGAAGAAGAAAATAAACGCAATGACCCACTCCAGCACGGCGGCGGCATTGTATTTCTTCTGGCGCTGCGTGACGCCAAAGGCAATGGCGAGCGCGACTTCAAGCAGGATGAAGGACAATTTTACCCAGAAGGAGTAGCGCAGCACAGAGTGCTCGCGGAAGTGGATCCCGAGCCGCTGGTACTCCCAGCATATGAAGACGGCGCTGATGACGTAGCCGCCGATGAAGAGCGCGAGGAAGCCATTGTGCAGCTTATTGTGGTGCAGCGTGTCGAAGATGGAAAGCAGGATGAGACCGGCGGCGCCCGCAATGGCGAATAGAATCGAGAGCCACGAGTAGATTTTTTGCCATATAGACGTGTTGCGCGCGAGCTTGCCCGTGTGGCGCAGGTATCGCTCCAAGATGAAGGCGAGGTCTAGCGACACGACGGTTACGGCAGACATGGCAATGAATAAGGGTTTGAGGCCTTCGGCGCCAATGTCTGAACATGGTTATGAGTAAGGCTGGATTGGTGGTGGAGGGAGTGTGGGTAAACGTACCAGAAATGTAGGCAATCTTCTGTTGCGAGTCCATTGATGGGTAATGAGGTGAGCCCTGTGATGTCCATGTCGTGAGCATGGCTATCAACATGGACATCCACACCAGGGCCGAGAAGATGGGCACCGCCCAGTACGAGATCCCCCACATGGCAACACGAGGTCAAGTTGGAGTGCTCAAATACAAGGTCTGCGGGTTCACGAATGCAGCGCAAGTGCTGATGCTGGTTGATGATGGCCGATATGAAATGTTGGCTGTTCCTGCAGTGAGCAACGCGAGCAAGGAAACTTTCAATGGTATGCGCTGTACAGATGAAGGGATAGTGACGAGAAGGATAAAGTGATGTGAGACAGGCCTCCTCTATCAAGAAATGGATGCTGCCTTTTCTTTCAAGGATTCCGGGAAAATGAGAATGATGGCAAACGCGCTTTGAAATCTGGGATGCACGAAGGCGATGATGTCATGGCCGAGGCTTTGCTCCATGTCATTTCGCACCCGCCGTCTTCCGCCCGTGTGCGCGGACGAAGCAACACTAAGCAGCATCGGGATGGATCCAGCAGTCATCAGAGGTACTGGCGTGATGAGCCGTCGTACGAACCCAAGTACAAGGGAAAATACGAAGCTGGCAGCGGCGGGAGATCGGAGGATGTGCAGTCGGAGTTATGGTGGTGTGAGTGACGGCTGGGTGGTGGATGGCTGAGGGGTGTACGTAAGCGCGCGCGGGGTTAAAGTTTTTTGCATTTCAGCATTCGTGGACCGTCTGTCCGCCTGCCTGCCCTTGGGCCCTTCTGCTTGCTGAGAGGTAGTCTTTACGAAAGCACGCATTGACGCCTTTGCTTTTGCGTGTCCGAGAAAGCTACCGAGAAAGGAAAGCTTCGCGAAGAGTTGGCCGGGCGTGAGTGCTCTTGGGTTGACAATCTCGCTTCGAGACGCGAGCGGGAGACAAGCGCTGCTAAATGCATTTCCATCTGGGCCATGTCATGGTCTTCTCCCGCTGCTTCGCATTCCTGATATTCCAAGACGCTCTGCCCCGTGCTTCCTGCCTGATCGGATCGCAGATGACGGCCGGCACATGTCCGGTATATCTCAGGACGCTATGTCCATCACGCCCCGCATGAACGGCGATGCGGTTTCAGAAGGCAGACACAAGACACCTCTCAGGCAACATGTCCTCCAACCGTCTTGGCCCCTGCGCCATCCACGGGCCCTGGTCGAGCCGGGCGGCTGCTCTTGCATGTTCAGAGCGCAGGATGATGGGATAATTACCGTTGCAGGTCCAAATCCCATGATGCGGCTTCGCGATGAGAAAGCGAAATGAGAGTACGACATATGCAGCAGCAGCACGCTGGGACGATTCAACAGCCGGCTTGCTGTCTTGCTATCGCGCAGCAGATCGGCACAGTCGAGGGTCTACCGGTACTGACGAGACGCGGTCGAGAACGCTGCTAAGTTCGTTCTTGTTCTTGTTCATGCAAGATGCGAGGCGGTATGGTAGTGCATGCTGCTGCAGGCCTCGCCGAGTGTGACG
The DNA here is from genome assembly GCA_001599595.1 of Beverwykella pulmonaria. NCBI lineage: Eukaryota > Fungi > Ascomycota > Dothideomycetes > Pleosporales > Melanommataceae > Beverwykella > Beverwykella pulmonaria. The sequence goes on from BCHH01000004.1 coordinate 3,166,995, forward strand.
ACACGGAATGGTACAGTAGTGACGGATCCGGCGTGACCAAGGCAGCCGCAATATAACAACCATACATCCCTACGCTCCGAGTAAGACTTCAGGTCGCCGTGTTTGGATACACAAGAGAGATCGTGATCGCTCGTGGGGCCGGTACAGGAAAAGGCTAAGGCTGAGGGAAGCAGAAGGCCAAAACACGGCGAAATAGGGCGCTCGCGCGCTCAAACTGAGGGGGTGGGGTGCTGCAAGGTTTGCGATCAACCGTCGCACTTCCCGATGCGCCCAGATCCCCTCCATGGATGCACCACTACGACACGCATGCACTCGCCAGCCGCACCTTGATTGGACTCGAAATGCTCTCTATCAGCACGCCTGATTGGCCCGCCGGTTCGCAGTCCAGGTTTCACCTATTCTTCCAAGTTTGTTTACCTCGAGGCTCATGCCTACCCTATCCTCCACCTTCCTAGTTGCAACCCGCATTCGCGCCTCTGGTGCTCCCGGTTAAGTGAGCCGCCGACGCCATTTGCTTCCCCGGACGCCTCAACAGAAAAAATCACATATATGGCCGAGGCCATGAGTTCGTCGTGACGGAGAGCTTCTACCCATTCCCAGCCCCCACCCTGGACAAGTCCGCAACGGCATAGGCAGCATAGGGTAAAAATGCCTCCTCCAGCTGTGGCGCCTCTATTCTGACCTGCCAGCAGTTTCACCAGCCTTACTCCCTCAATGCATGCCCTTTGACCGGGCTGCGGGCGTTGTTGCTTCTCCCATATTGCGTCCCAGGCTTCGACAACATGGGCAACACCCAGAGCCAGTACGCCGGCCCTCAGAACCGGCTCTCGAAGCCCAAGACCAACACAAATTCGCCCTGTCTCCCCCCCAAGGCCAGTTCTCCCGTTTCCGTGTCCTCGAGATATGCAGACCTCAGCGTGCGGGATAGACATATGCTAAAAGCGCATTTGACCGCTCCACTTGGGGTCGAGTCCGCTTCTTGTCTTGACTTGGACGACGAGGATGAGCTGGGGGAGCTTGCGACACGCATGCATTCGCGGTTGTCAGGCCTGTCAACTACGAACTATGTGGCTCCGGTGCATGCAAGTGGACGCAACTCTACCTCGAAGCTTCCCAGCCTGTCGGGATCCAAGTTCTCCCTAACCTCCTCCTCCACCACCACAACTCAGCGGGTGGATCTGGATACAACGACTAAGATTCTGTACGAGATCAAGAAGAACTCCTCGCGGGAGGACCTTGCGGCACTCCACCAAGCGTTGAAACCTGCGCCTTCACCATCGCCTGCCCCAGCCCCGGAACTCAAGCGCAGGATCTCTCTCATAAACAGATCTTCCTTGTCCCTGATCAGACGGCGCTCACTTATTGCAACACCGGGAATAGCGACCCGGGAATCGCCTGCAGAAGGAAGTCGGAGATGGGCCTCTTGGAGGAGACCGCAACTCGAGCCCGAGGAAGAGGCGAAGTGGAATCGCGAAATCATGGGAAACTCACCGATGACCCGCATCGCTGCATTGGATCTGGCTGAAGGAAGAGATTCACCGACGCCACGAGCGCAAACACCCGGTGACATGGAATACACTCACCTCGGAAGCTTGAGGCTTGGCTCGCTCATTGTGACCAACGGAGCCGCTTCTCCAGCTCCAAGCACAGTAATCTCGCGCCGGAAATCCAATTCTCGTCTCTCCCAGGAGGAAGACTACTTCACGGTGCCCGAAGGTTCGTCCAGCCCTTTGACGCGGAAGAAGACACGGAAATGGGGACATGCTAGGAGCAAATCCGCGGCTCATTCCAAGGTTTCGGCGTTGCAACGGACTCTCAACATTTCCGATGAAATAAGAAGAGCGAAGACATTATCGAGATGCGACAGCCCACTGAAAGTGGACCTGCGAAGTCACCATTTCTACGACGACTCGGAAGTCGAGCATTTCAAGCTGCGTCTTCGGGTTGTTAACAAGAGCGCCGACACCCTGGCTAGGGCTGGTATGGCTGAGAGGCCAAACAGTCCATTCGTTGCAAGCCATACCCCACAACAGCATGCCAAGCCCACAAATCCCAATGATGAAGATTTCGCAGATCCAGCCTTAGATGATAGCGTATCCTTTCGGGAAGAAGCCTTTCGTATCCTTGACGGAACTATCTTCAACGACCCTGACACAATGCTTGAACTGCCCAAGAATCCTTCAACCCCAACACGAGCGGCTTCTTCCTTACCCGAGAACGCGAGGGAGAGCAATGGGCGGCCATCCCCAAGGAAAGCTGATTCAGGGTACTCGTCTGGTATTAGTTTGCGAACAATGTCCCGCGAAGCTACGCGAGAGGGCACTACTCCCTCCTCCTCCAAGAAGCCTTCAGTCGTGGTTGACATGTTGAAGAGTGGAGACGACGCAGCAAGCCTATACACTTTCGACCAGATGGTTTCACCTCTTCTAAAAGCAAAGAGCTCGGAAGCACGGCCAGCAAATCTTCAGATTCCTAAACACGTCACTAGTCACAGCAACGCTTCGCCCACAGTACAATCGCCAGACACTCCAATATCCGTTACGTCTAAATTCACGGTAGATAGTCAAGCTTCATCTTCGACAACGAGACGTTTGCAGAGGCGACGACCATCCCAGCCGGAACTTCCCATTGTTCAGTCATGCCAGCCCATTCCGGATGGAACCATTCCTAATATTCCCGTTAGTGTCAGAGCTCAATTTGTTCGCCGCCTGTCCGAGTCACCGGACATGGAGTGCTTGACGAAGACCTATCTCTCTGAAGAGCGCATCAAGTCGACAGAGTCAGCCATTGACTCTCCTGCAGCAATCTCTCTAGATTTTCCAATTTCTTCTTCTGCGTCCCCGGAATCTCGGGGCAGACATCACACTCGCTCTCATACCGAACGACCTTCAACACAGCAGCGCCCCAACAGCTTGAGGCGGAGCCTGTCCCTCTTTCGAAGTAAGTCATCACTCGAGAAGAAGCAGCAAGAACACAAACCGGAGAAGGATGAAGCCACGACTACTGTTGTCCACCTGGGCACAACAGCTCGCACACTTGGGCAGTCGCCCTATGACACCGCATTGTCAACAGCTCCTAGGCATACGGTGACCTCACCGCCTCATCCTCACCAGCTGGGGAGTACACTGCCACGAGCTAAGTCCATGGTGCACATGGACTCTCAGACAGCCGCAGAGTTCGCGCGTATGCGGAGCAAGGATCGCGCTCTCGGACCACCTGAGATGCTGCAGCGGCCGAAAAGCCATCACGGCTCGAATCTGACAGCTGAAGAGGGAAAATCGTCTAGAAGGAGCCGTCATAGCATCTATGCTAGCATTCCGATTGTGTCCACGGATAACGTTTCTCCCATTCGTGATTCTTCGCCTCCAGTTAAAGAAATGGAACCGGTGGAACCAGTCTTTGCCGAAACACGACCGGGTCACACTATTCGCACCCGATCGACTGGAAGAGGAGTGGTCGTTTCTCAGCTAGTGGACAAGTTCGACAAGCATGGTCAGAAAATACCTCAAAGCGAGCTGCAGCCAGATTGGGAATCGCACGCCCGTCTTTGGAACCAGCGCCGCAAATCAATAGGAGAGGGGTTACACCAGCAGGCGGCGGACCCTCCAGCCACCTCTTCAAGTCCGCTTCCTCGAGCTTCCTCACAACCATCGGAGGAGGTGATGGCATACAACCACTACAGCGGCGGTCTTGACTACGGGTACGAGTATGGGTACGGTATTGGTGGCAGTGCAGGGACGCGCCAACTCCATAGCTACATCTACGCCAGCCGTAAGAGCATGCATTACAACAATCATTACAGCGCGGATTTGTCAGATGTTCCTGTTTTCGTGCAGCGATGTTAGTACCTTCTTGGTTCAAACTGCATCGCGCAATCTTTTCTTTTATATTGTCGGGCATTTCTGCATGGGCACGCAATCAGATCATTGGTTGCCGGCACTTTTAGCATCCGCATTTACATATCGTGTCGCAGTCTCTGCACTTGGCATTGGGGGATCTGGCATTCGCATTTACGATTTTATGTTCGAGCAACGTACACGACAGCACCCTGGCGGATTTTGCTGGGGATAACGAATGAAGCAACAATTCAGCTATTCACTCTATGTTTGATGCATGTGCAAAACCCCAAAAAATAAAAAAACTATAATAAAAAAGACTGCAGCTTATTGTGAATCTGCACTGCAGCAACCTGCTCCTTGACGGCGTCCGTCTCGTCCGCTACCAGATGTAATAGTTTTGGTGGATAAATTTAGCACCCTCTGGCAGCGACAATGCAACGCCTACACTTACTGTGGTTGACAGGGTAAGTAGTCAATGTGGCGATTTAGGAGCGGTTCCCCGGCTATATTTGGTGTTTATAATACACGAATCAGAGCACCATCTAACCCTTACATAATCAGATGCTTACAGCATACAATACGTATTATCGAGACGTTTCTCGAAGCCTCCTCGTCAACCTCGCCGTCGCCACCAGGTCGTTCAAAAGCTGTGTGAGCTTTGCCGTCGCCATGAAGCTCATACAACTCAGCTCGTTGTCRCGATGCCTCCRATCRATTTTGACCTCATATTGAACCCACRATCCCCACRACCCCCTCGCCATCRATACCTATCCCRAGATGAGCGCCTCAGTGCTCRAACGCTCCGTAATGCAGGGTGGAAGCTTCATGAAATCYAGAGGCAGCTRGGCATAACCTRGAGCCAAGCTCAGTACRCCTGCAGCCATCAATTRACTCCCYAAAAACGCTCTGGCCRACCACYAGTCCTAGAAGAGGAGCAGGTTGATGAGATTAAGCTCTTTGTTGTAAACTCAAAAACAAATCGCCTAATRAGCTACCAAAGGCTCTYACTAGTATTTYAACCTGTAATAGGCRACCTAGCTTYAGCAGGAGCTATCCAAGGAGCTCTTRAGCGCAGAGGTTATAAACRCTATGTAGCACGCYAGAAGCCACCTCTCTCTAAGAAGAATYAACAGCTAAGRAGGCAGTTTGCTRAGGAGCACRAGAATTAGAGCCRCRAACAGTGGTGCTTAATACTATAGAGCGACGAGAGCTAGGTAACAGGCGGCAGGCACCAGAAGCAGTGGGTCACCCGCCAGCCGCACGAGGAGCTTGATGATACCTGCGTCCTTATTAAACACCATAGACGCAAGGGATAGATGTTCTRGGGCTGCTTCAACRGCTCTATTAAAGGTCCTRGCCTGTTCTAGGAGAAGGAGTGGGGTTCTATYAACAGTRACAYGTACTGTRAGAGRATAGTCCCTATTATCYATGGCTGGCTACRTCTTAATCCTCATCTCAGCTTTATGCAGGAYGGAGCACCTGGGCACGCAGCAGCAGCTACTYAAGCTRAGATGCTTRAGAGAGGCATCYAGAGCATCAATTGGCCGCCCTATTCACCTAACATAAACCCTATTGAGACTGTATGGAACATAATAAAGGACTATATTAAACGTAAATRGGGTCCTAATCATRAGTTTACTTACAATAAACTGCGTGAGGCAGTTYAGGAAGCATRGGATGAGGTTACTRAGCAGCAGCTCAATRATCTCATYGATACTATGCAACAACGCATGCGGGATGTGATAGATGCTAATGGGGGCTATACAAAGTGGTAGATAGCTAGAATCATCAATCTCATCATAACTTACTCTGGCTGATTACTCAGTAAATTACACTGTATTACAAGGGGTGGCGAGAGAAGTGGGTCAAACCACCCGAGCTCGCCACATTGACTACTTACCCTGTCAACCACAGTACTGCAACAATGTCAAAAGTTCAGGCTAGCAGCTTCGAGCGATGACTGAGCATGCACTGCGCCCTCCTGTCTCGTGAAAGGGCGCATCAGCTTCGTGAAGTAAGGCTGCGAGCTGTGGTTCGCGGCTCAAAGAGACTCCCGCTGTCGTGGAGTGGTGGCTTGGTGATGTCAGGGCCGCACAGTGCTCATTGCTGGAGCTGTTTGCGCTAGCAGGCCACTTTTTATTACTTAATGAGCCATTTCCAAGAAGCGGCGGGATCGCACATCGACAGCGAAAATTGTGAACCACCCCTCTTCATCCCTCCTTTACCACCTTTCACGCAACCCTCGTCTCTCCTACCGCTCACCAGAGTCGATCCTAGAACAAAAAACCGCCCGCAGTCGCCGCACCCTCGTTCTTCAGTCTTTCTTTCCATACGACCGCCTTTGGTCGCTGCAAAGGCACTCCCCTCACAACGGCTCCGGCCCTGATCCTCCCAGACTTACAAGGTGCTATCGTTCGCCCCTCGCCCCACGTGCTCAACAACCTTCCTCCTCCCTGAGTTGAACGTCTCCCAGTCCGACCTCGAGCGAGCCCTGTTCTTCCCCCACTCCAACCAAACCCCCGACCCCACGCCACTTCAGCTGCCGCATAGGACGTTCTCTGTGGTTCTTCCTCTCCCAGAGGAAGAGTCGAGTAGACCTCGCCCACAACTGGGCCTCGGCTTCGAACTCTTCAGACCCCCCTAAGACCAGCCTGTCAAAACCTGCCAACCACCACCACCATCTCTACCGAGAATAACCCCCGGACCTCGCATCCAGGGAATGGCAACTTCTGCCTTTACTCCAACCGAGGAATACCACTTATCTTACAAGGATTTGCAGTCTATAGATAGCAATCTTGGTACCACGGTCGACCATGGCGCTGGAAAGGCAAAGCAATTGATTGGGGATGCTCTGAAGAGCCGTATCGAGGCCATCGATCACGATAGCTGCGGCGTCGGCGAAGAAGATGCCTTCTTCGTGGGCGACCTGGGCGAGGTCTACCGCCAGCACTTGCGATGGAAGAAGAACTTGGGCCGGGTCAAGCCCCATTATGGTGAGCTGGGATCTCTTCCAGAGCACACAATGAGCATTCCGCTGACATATGAATAGCCGTCAAATGTAACCCCGACCCCCAAGTCCTCCGTCTCTTGTCCCAATTGGGAACCGGATTTGACTGTGCGTCCAAGACGGAGATCGAGCAGGTCCTGAAGATGGGCATCGATCCGTCGCGCATCATCTACGCGCAACCCTGCAAGACCAAATCCTACGTCCGCTACGCTGCTCAAGCTGGCGTCAAGCAGATGACCTTTGACAACGCCGACGAGCTATACAAGACCAAGCAGCTCTTCCCGGGCGCCGAGCTCTTCTTGCGCATCCTAACGGACGATTCTGCGAGTCTCTGCCGCCTTAGCCAGAAGTTCGGCGCATCTTTGGACACTACCGCAGAGCTCTTGGAGTTGGCCAAGAAGTTGGAGCTCAATGTCGTGGGCGTGGCTTTCCACGTCGGATCAGGAGCTTCGGACCCCAAGGCCTTCGTCAAGGCCGTGCAGGATGCGCGCTTCGTCTTCGACTACGCTACTAATCTCGGCTTCAACATGCATACCTTGGACGTCGGGGGTGGCTTTACAGGCGACGAGAGCTTCGAGCCTATGGCCGCGGTGCTTTCTGCTTCCCTGGACGCCTATTTCCCGCCCCAAGTTCGTGTCATTGGCGAGCCTGGACGCTTCTACGTCGCGACCGCCTTCACCATCGCATGCCACGTTATCGCTCGTCGCACCGTTGCAGATGCCACGCTTGGAACGACCTCTTACATGCTGTATCTAAACGATGGCGTCTATGGTAACTTTTCTAGCATCATATTCGACCACCAACACCCCGTTCCGCGCATCCTGAAGTGCGGCAACGACGTCATGTACGACACGGGAGTTCCTGGCTACGACACACCGTCCATGGTCGAGTACTCCATCTGGGGCCCGACCTGCGATGGCATCGATGTCATTTCCTCGTCCTGCGCTTTCCCGCAGGTTGTCAACTGCGGCGACTGGCTTTACTTTGAGGATATGGGTGGTACGTTGATCACCTCAAAATTGGCGATTGGATTCTGCTAACATGTGTTGTAGCTTATACTAAGTGTTCTGCCACCCGCTTCAACGGATTTTCTGACAGCCACGATGTCGTCTATGTTTGCAGCGAGCCCGGAGCCAGCGCTTTGCTGGGACTCTGAGTCTACGGCAGTCATCCATGTTTCGGTGTGATGAACGCGGTTTCTGAGTCCTAGTTCCATGTTATGCATTTGATGGTGGAGGCCAGCTTTGCTAGATGTCGGTCGGTCGCAATAATCCTAGTTATGGTGCAAAATGTTTCATAGAAGAAATAGATAATACTGTACGCTTGTGGTGGGTATATGATCATGTCCGTTGAGTAAATTTCCACCGTATGCACCAAACCCCCTTATCCACACCAAAGCAAGCAACATGTCTCCCCCTTGTCTCCCCCAGCTTCCCCTTCGCCCTCGATCATGAGAGGAGCACTCCTGGGGGGATTCAGATGCTCGCGCCCATAGACCTCGATCATGGGGGAATTGTGCTCCTTTTTTTTTTAGCAGCCCTTCGTCCGTCTGCGTCTAACCATACTCACATTTGTTGGCCCAATTTCCTTTTTGAAGTGTATTCAACATACGATCAACGCACTGATCTTGACTTCACCTCTCTGCCTCTCTTGAATTTCTTTCGCTTTTTCTGCATGATCCTTTGATTCAATTCTGGCCTAGAAGCACATTTGCCGGTCTGCAGGATATTGACGACCACCAGGGAATCTGCATGATAAAAACTGAATAAATAACAACAAGGAAATTGCGTCGATGCTGCGAGTCCAATAGGGCTAGCGAAATTTCCGATCGATATTTCACTCCTATTTTATCTTGAACTCATAACAATTACTAATTTCCGTCGCTCAAACGTTTTCTATCGGGGTTATGCTTGCAGCTTGAAGCTATCAAACCGCTAGATGCAAAGTGTGATGATAAGCATGGTCTTCACTATCGTAGGATAAGTAGGCTATATTTCAAGTACACTAAGATGGGGAGGGAAGATCTACTAAAGGGATCAATCCTATATAAAGCGAGGAATATTCTAGATGCCGGTCAAGCATGTCCAGATACTGTGACATAGCGTAGGTAATACGCGTTTGATGGTCTGCCACACGTATCGATGTGACGTGTGATTGAGCTTAGGTACTATTTAGTTGCCCAGGCTAGAGGCGATATGTGTTCAAAGAACCCGCCCAGGAGCGTCAGAATTTACGCGCTAGACAGGGTAACAATCTGGTCTGAAAATGGATGACTGTTCGGTGCGGCCATAGTATTTCTGGTGGTGTAGGCATGTCACCCGAATATGGGATGCGCCTTGGCATACCATGGATTGTAACTAGCCAGATGCGGTAAGAGACAGGCTAGCTCAACACTACAGAGCTATAACCTCCTACCCACCCCCATCCCATCCATCGTACCCCTTATCAGAAGAGCAAAGGGCGCCATACCAGGTAAAAGGAGCATCACAGCCTCCCCAAGAGTTTTCGAAACGTGATGAAGGCATTTCGAGAGCATTCACACCACTTTCACCGCAAATTCAGTTTCCTCATGCGAATTCGTGTGCACGCACACGCCCACCATTTCCTGTTCTTCATCTTTGCGTGCAATCCCTTTCTCTTTCTCTCCACGCTACAACATACATCTGCATTTCTACCCGCGGCATTTCCACCACCACGACGCCCACAATAGACCACTTCGTCCCTCCTCGTCCCCTCCTCGTCCTCCCAGCGCCGTCCCTTTGCAACCCATCAGCAACCCCCACTTCCACGCAGAAATATCTAACACACCCAGTCCTGATCCTTTCCCCAACGCCCACGAATCCCGCATATGAACGTGCTGCCTGTCGGACTTCATACATATATATATCACGTGGATGTGATCATAGCTTGTGCTCTACCAGGATACATCCGGAACGCCTACGTATCGAGTGAGACGGTAGACAATACATAATTATCCATCTTATCTTTCCATCTCGCACTGCCACTATCACCATTCCATTCGCCTCACTCTTCACTCTGGCCCGCATCTCTTCGGTGCTCTTACATGTTTCGGTCCACATAAGCCTTACGAAAGCTGCCCTTCAAGGAATCTCGCACTTCATCCCCACCAGCGAGCCTGGTGTCACTCCACTGCCCCTCCTCCTCCGTCAGCATTGAGGTTCCCTTTAGTATCATCTATGCAGACTGTGGACTAAGCTAGCTCGCACCAGAGACGCGGATGCAGGAGAAAACTAGCATACGGAACACACTTCGCAGATTCCACCGGTATTGTCTCGTGCCATCGATAGGGAAACCAAGGAAGTCCAAGACCATGATGGGATTGTGGCTGCAGGCGCTAGGGGAAGAATAGCAGTACCGTGGCCGTTAAGAAGGGAAAAAGAAAAGGAACAGCAAAAGAAGAGGAAGAACAGGAAGAAGATAAGCTAGTACACTTTACAAACCATGACATTCAACGACGTGATATGCACCTGCGGCCACGTGGCCTCCCTTGAGGCCTTTCTCTGTTTCCGTGTAGACAGCCCGCCAGAGGTAGTCTCAGGGGCTTCCGCAGCAGTAGTGGAGGAGATGGAGGTACCCGTGATGATTCTAGTGTCGCGGGATGTCCTGTTTAAACAGCACCTTGCCGCGTATCATCAGCCACTAGGTCAGATACCTATATCCTAACCATCCAAAGACGCCATGTCCGCATTAGCACGCTCAGCCTCCATAATGATGAGCTCCTTGTGGTTCTCGCTGCGGGGAATGAGGCAGTACTTCAAATTAGCTGGGTAGCTAACCAGGCCGGTGGTAAAATCGTCTGCATCCGGAATAAAGGGTTTGCCATCGACGATAGTAGGAAGTACATCAAAGGCCCAGAGCATCCTAAATTGAGGAATCAATTTCGAGTTTCCAATAGAGAAGCGCAGGCGATAATGAAAGAGTATTACTTACCGGGTAATCACAATGTAGAGCGACTGAAGAGCGCCATGCATACCAGGACAGATTCTACGGCCAAAGCCAAAGCAGCCAAATCTATAGTTGATAAGTCTGGGGTCGGTGGATTCTATGAACCTTTCCGATTTGAAACTTTCTCCATCGGGGAATACTTCGGGATCGACCATAATCGCCCTAACACAGAATGAGTGAGTAAATTCATAACTTAGCCAACGATGTAAACTCACGCGGCGTTGGCATAAACAGTGGAATCTTTAGGGATCAACATGCCCTTGTAAGTATAATCTTCAGTCGACGAGTGCGCAATGCCGGTAGGAGTGACGGTTCGCCATCTGCAACAAAGTCGCGTTCTTTAGTCTTCCACGCAAAACGCGAAACACACATACCTTAGTGTCTCCTTAATAAAGCTCCCCAAGTAATGCAAAGACTGTTGTTCTTCAAAGTTGGGCATACGGTCTTGTCCGACAACTGCATCAATTTCGGCTTGTGCCTTCTTGACACATCTCGGAAAATGCAACATAGCCACTAAAGAATACAACAAACTGTTAGAATCTTCAATACTAACTGATGGAATATACGCACAAATTGCTATCTCAAACGTGGTCGTCGTCTATATAGTATTCAGTCGTTAGTCGCGAGAAATTGACGTTGAACTAACTGTTCCGATCCCTGCGGCCCATGGAGCAGAAAGAGCATAGGCCAACTCGACGTCGTTAAAGCCTAACTCTTTTTGTTTCATGAGACCGTAAGTGGCTGTGCATGGGATAGAGGTGCCATTTTCCATCTTCCTTTTCACCTCGTTCATAGCCGTCATGTACAGGTATGTGTTCATATCTCGGTGCTTCTCAGGTTCATGGCGGAACCACTGCAAAGGGCGCTTTGGAGGTGTCAGTTTTGCATCTACTTGGAGAGTAGAAATTCGCTTACTGGCAGCTAAAGCAATATAGTCCACTGAACGATGTTTTGTTTAGTCCCTAGGCAATCTTATACAGAAAAAGAACCTACACTTTCTATGAAGTACCGCCCAGGTACCCTAGAACACATAATTAGCTCAAAGATATAGTTCTAAACGTTTTGAAGGACTTACTTTGTACTAAAAAGAGAGAGAGGGGTCAACAAATATATGTTCGCAGGGTATGACATAGGTCACAACATACCTCTCAATATCTATTGGTAAGGTAAGAAAAGTTCCCATGGAGAGGAAAAAATTACTCACATTCTTCTACTTTGTCATGTTCCACGCAAAGGGGGTCCTCGAGAGACGTGACGCGACGCCCATATCCGAGATAGAACATCAGCGACGCAGTGTATCTAGATAAAACCGATATTCAAGCCTTTCTACTTCTTTATGTTAAAGATCAGAACATACCTGCGTAAGATTTTGTGTTGCTTCGAGATATCCCTGTTTATCAGGTAATCATGCATCAATACAGCCGATTCGTTAACCTGCATCGGCTTGACATTGGGCGCCACCAGGGGGCCGAACATTGAACCTTGTAGCTAAGAAGAACAAATAGGTCAGGTCCTGATCGACGACATCTTCAGCTAAGGAGACCGAACCGTTCGCCAGTTACGCCATTTAGCTCCGTAGGTCATTGAAAATCCGCGCAGTCTTGAGAACAGAAACTCCATATCTTATTAGCGTTCTACCCACATACTTCGGACAGAGGAAAGGATATTTACCCCATGATAAGATGTGGGCGGTTCGAGTAAATTTCACCAGACTTTTCGAGAAAGTCTACGGCCGCCTCCATGGTTCTGAGCACTGCACAACGCAAGTAAGGCAAGAGTCATGATCGCTAAAGCGCAGTAAGAAACATACCGATGTTATGCTGTTGTCCAATGAAGAAAGTCGCCACAGCGCCTGTAACAATCTTTGTCAAGAAAGAAGTCATCTAATTACGATGACAAAGAAGCCTAACAGTATTGATCATTCCATGACTTGAACGTGTTCCAACGATAGTCTTCCAAAACTCCAGTATGGTCACGACCTGGAGGGCCAGGGGGTAAGTTTCCTAGTATATTGGGACGACATCGAGTAAATAGAGCAGCGAGGATGACCAAAGCCAAAGGAATGATGAAAACTTGCAAGTTTGACATAGTTATCTATGCAAACGGTTATATTGAGCTTCACTGATGCTGAAGGGTCATTATATAAAGTAGGAAGTGTCTTGTAGTTTTGATTAATTATTAACATGCTACAGTTAACCTAGACTTCCTACAGAGCATAGTAATCGAGCGGGTGACGAAGCACACCGCACTACTGTAGCTGTATGGGAAAGTAGTGTATGTAGCGCGCTCAGGCGAGCAGACCCACATCGCTTGCCAGCCCGGGATTGTATATAGTAATTTACTGAGTGATCACTTGAGTAAGTAAAGAGATGGCCTTGAATCAATTTTTATAATTCTAACTATCTACTACTGTGTATAGTCCCCATCAGCATCTTTCACATCCTGCATACATTGTTGTATAGTTCCGATGAAATCACTGAGCTGCTGATCAGTAACCTTATCCCACGCTTTCTGAACTGTCTCATGTAGTTGATAGTAAGTAAGCTCATAATCGGGGTCCTATTTGCGCTTAGTGTAGTCTTTATAATGTTCTATGCAGTCTTAATAGGGCTTATTTAGGCGAATATAGTGGCCAGTAGATACTGTAGATACCTCTCTTCTCCATCTCAGCTCGAGTAGCTACTGCTACATACCCTAGTGCTCCATCCTGCATGAATCTAAGATGAGGATTGAGACGTAACTAGCGAAAGATAAGAGGGACTATCCTCTCACAGTACATGTTACTGTTGATAAATCCCCACTCCTTTTTCCAGAAAAGCTAGGGCCTTGATAGAGCCGTCGAAGCAGCTCCAGAACATCCATCCCTTGCGTTTACGCTGCTTGACAAGGACTCAGGTATCATCAACCCCTTGTGTGCCTAGCGGGTGACCCACTGCTTCTGGTGCCTACCACCTGTTACTTAGCTCTCGTCGCTCCATAATATCAAGCACCACTACTTACGGCTTTAGTTCTCGTGATCCTCTACAAACTGTCTCCTTAGGTGCCAATTTTTATTTAGAGAGAGGTGGCTTCTAGTGTGCTACATAGCGTTTATACCCTCTACGCTTAAGAGCTTCTTAGACTGCTCCTGCTGACGTTAGGTTGCCCATTACAGGCTGAAACACCACGAAGATCCTGTGGTAGCTTATTAGGCAATTTGTTTTTGAGCTCATAACGCAGTGCTCTATCTTATTAACCTGCTCCTCTTATAGGACTATGTAAAGAGGGTTTGTGATAGCAGCGAGCAGACTTCTGTATTCGTATCAAAGAGTCTAAAATCTGTCCTGTTCCCTCGAACCTCATGCTTCCTTGTGTTCCTCGCTTAGCCGGCGCTAAGCCTGCGCGGGACAAGCATCCTTACACCTAGCAGTCGCTTAGGGCGCTTCGGTAAAGTTAATTGATAACTACAGGTGTACTAGGCTTGACGCCAGGTTATACCCAGGTGCATGTAGATCTTAGGAAGCTTCCACCCAATTTCGTGGAGTGTTTGAATGTGGAGGCGCTCATCTCAAGATAGGCGTCGATGGCGGGGGGCTCGCGGAGACGGTGGGTTTAATATAAGGCCGAAGTCGATAGAAACATCGTGGCGACGATGAGATGATGAGCCGTACGAGCTCCATGGCGACGGCAACGCTCACACAGGTTTTGAACATCTTGGTGGCGATAGTAAGGCTGGCAAAGAGACTTCTAGAACACGTGAATTAGTACGTACAGAAAGTTCTGGACATCTGAATATGTAACAAGTAGAGAAGCTCCGATTCGTGTATAAACACCAAATAACACTACTTACCTCTCGACTACGGTCTATTCGCACGTACCAACTAGGCCTCTCCATAAACAATATCTACGCCGCGACCTGCAGATAATACCTGATTTTCGCGACTAACCTGCTACTAGGCTGCTCCTACACTGCTGCAGCTTTGTTGGACTCAACTTGGGCTGCTAGTTGGAGCGCTAAGGGGAGTAACGTACTCGATAAGCGAGTCGGCTACCAAAAATCAAGAATTTATGCCGACTGGCTCAGGTAGGGCACGGACTGGCCGACTCGCTTGAGTAGCCGGCTCGCTTATCAAGAACTGTACATAAGCACTGCAAAATTTCTCACACACCAAAAATCGCGCATTTGTTAGGGCAGTAAATCGGGGGATTTCTTGGCAAGCATCGCGTAATTCTGCGGCACCCAGCCCTTTACATCAGAGGCCAAAGTGGCGAGGATTGTTGTTGTTATTAGATAAAGGAGGCTTGCTTAAGGCATTGCAGATGAAGTTAGAAAAGCGACGCTTGCGGTAGAGGAGCGGGAGCAGCGCAGGGAGAAGCTTTGACTGGGCCGCGACAGGCAACACGCCAAGCCAAATTACCACCAACTGCTATGGCTAGTCATCCTTATGCGCACCTAGGCATGGCCTACCCTAGTGTTTGGCCACAGTTACTCTCCCAGTTATCCTGCTAGCGTACCTGCAGCAGCTCCTGGCTATCTCGACGCCAGCAGCCTAGAGGGTAGTGAAGCTCTAGTGCTGTTGTCAAGCTTAGTAAGCCTAGGGAGGGAGGACTCTAGAGGCATCGTGAGAGACTTCTTTAGCCTGAGGATGATAGGGAAGACTACACTATTGCTAGTGAGGTTGCTGTCGCCTAGAAATAGGCTGTGAAAGATCTGCGCGAGATGTAGTAAGCTAAACATGATTCCTGTCCGGTCCATGTTGAACACTTCCTCTGGCAAAATGTCTGTTCTATTTACCTTCACAAATTGTCATTAGTGGTGATTTTTGGTGTTCCTACACGTGATTGAAAATCAACTGACATCCTGAAGGTAACTCTTTGCTAATAATATCAAACTAGTGTTATATCTTGCCGTGTATGTTTTTATCGTGTTGATTACAATCTGGCATCTTTACCCATTTCGCCTCAACCCCAGGGTGGCGTAGTAAGAGGCCTGAGGACAGTTCTTACTAGGAGCCCGGATCGTTTTATTTGTCGTGGAAGCTTGGAAAACGGAGTGTTAACGAACGCTAGCAAATGCAGGCAGTTATCAGGATAGGAAATTCGCTGTTAGCTATTCGCCGAAGATAATTAATGAGAGTTTTCTCTTCAGATATTGTGAAGTACTGTTAGGATTTTGCGTTGTCCTGTATAGGGAGCATCCATGGGCTCGTGGCTCCTCCTTTCGTACGTCATTACCACTATCACAAAATGGACAGTGCCAACCGTGTACTTTCGGCCAGCCTCGACCACAATTAGACAACAACATATATCGCTTTATCAAGTCTAGCAAGATCCTTTACCGGCACACTACCTTATGGCACCGCGCTGTGAGGTAGCACGCTCGAAGGACAGGTCACGGGTGTGCAAGAATTGAGCGCGCAGGGGCCCCGCTTTCGATCAGAACTTCAAAACAAAGCCCTCATACCGACTTCAACACCACACATGGCTCCAACCACACCTAAAAAACGCGATAAAAAGACTGATCGACGCGAGCACGATACTATTAAACGTAATAGATTCTT
>BCHH01000004.1:3184701-3241893 GCA_001599595.1 Beverwykella pulmonaria
ACCGCAGGTGCGAATCAAAAGCGCATTGTGGTAATAATTTGAATATACTCGATTTTTGCGATTGGTGGTGGCCCCTGCGCGCTCAATTCTTGCACACCCGTGGGTGGCTCGCTTGCTGACTAATGCTTTCTAGGACTCCGCAGCAGCTTTTCTACGATCAATCTCGCTAATAGACAGTTGATTGACGCAGGAACAATCTTTGCCTTTTAGAGAGAGATGCATCAGCCATCCATCGCATCCTCCCTCACCGGTGGGTTAGCACTAAGAAGCTACCGCTGCTTGGCTTTATCGATAAGTTGTGGCGCAGCACGATACAGTTATTCAGCCTCGCTGCGGCCGCATCCCCTTAGCCTAGGCGCTTTCTACTCTGCTTACACGATGCTGCCGTCCTCTCTTCCCATTGCTCCCCCATACGCATCTGCCATCTGTGTCGACTTCCCGACATGGATCCGCTCAGTGTTACGGCTAGCATCATTGCAGTTCTCCAGCTCTCGGCCAAAGTCCTCGTGTATCTGAATGACGTCAAGGATGCCTCGAAAGACCGTGCGCAGTGTGCTATTGAGACCTCAAACCTCTACAACCTGCTTTTCTCTCTTAGGGTTCGAGTTGAGGATGGAGATCCTATGAAGCCATGGTACACCGCCGTCCGAGCCCTTGCAGTCGAGAACGGGCCGCTCGATCAGTTCAAGCAAGCGCTAGAAACGCTGCAGACTAAGATGACTGACGGAGGTCGACTAAAGAAGGCCGGAAAAGCGCTAGTGTGGAAGTTTAAGAAGGAGGAGGTTTCTAGCATATTAGATCGAATAGAGCGTTTAAAGACGGTAGTGGAGATCGCGTTACAGATGGACCACTTGTAAGCATCACACTTGCATTGCAGGGCGACACTGCTCACATGTACAAGCAAACTCTCTCAAGCTATTAAAGAGGACACGAACTTCGTTCGGATACACGTAGACGACGCGGAGCACCGCAGGCTTCTGGAATGGATATCGCCTACAGATTACCCTGCTCAGCAATCCGACATCATAGAGCGTAGACAAGAAGGGACAGGCCAGTGGTTTCTGGATAGGCCCGAAGTGGTAAGGTGGCTTAGTGAACCCAAGGGAACCCTCTTCTGCCCAGGAATCCCAGGAGCCGGCAAGACCATGATAGCAGCCATTGCAATCGATCACCTGCTAAAGTCAGTGCAGAATAACTTAGATGGAGTTGCTTATGTGTACTGCAACTACAAATCTCAGGATGAGCAGGATGCTTCCAGGATGCTGGCAGCTATTCTTAAGCAGCTAGTACAGGCTCAGCCGTCGATCGTAGAGCCTGTAGAACGGTTACACAAGCAGCATGCCCACCGAGGGACTAGGCCATCGCTTGATCAGATTTTCGGCGCCCTTCGAGATGTGCTCGTTCGTCACTCTACTATCTATATTGTGATCGATGCTCTGGATGAGTGTCGAGACGGCACTCGCCGCCAGTTTCTAGCTAGACTACGAGATTTACAGGCCGGACGAGACATTCGCCTAATGGCAACCTCGCGATTAATACCAGAAATTGTAGATGTGTTTAGAGAGGCGCTGAGGCTGGAGGTACAGGCTAGCGAGGAAGACGTGAAGCGCTTCGTGGCCGGCCAGACATACCGACTGCCTAGGTGCATTCAGCGTGACCCTGCACTGCAGGACATAGTGCAGGAAAAAATTGTAGAGGCAGTGGATGGCATGTATGCATCTTGTCTAGCTTGTGAAGTGATATTAGCTTACGCGTTCTTAGGTTCCTTCTCGCTCGCCTACACACAGATTCGTTGTTAGACAAGAGAACGGCAAAAGACGTAAAATCGACTTTGGCCAGACTCTCTAAAGGCTCAGCCGCGCTTAACGATGCATATAGAGACGCTCTTCAAAGGATTGAAGGCCAGCTAGGCGGTGATTATGAACTCGCTAAGAAAGTTCTGTCGTGGATCACATTTGCGAAACGGCCGCTCACCACAGCTGAGATATGCTGTGCCTTGGCAGTAGAGCCAGAGGCATCAGAGCTCGACCGAGAAAATGTACCTGACGTTGAAGACTTGGTGTCTGTATGTGCTGGCCTTGTTGTTGTTGACCCTGAGAGTGCTATAATCCGTCTTGTGCACTACACTACACAGGAATACTTTGAGCGCATCAGAGATGCCTGGAATCCTACTGCGCAGGTAGACATTGCCTCAACATGCCTCACCTACCTGTCGTTTAGTGTATTTAAAAGTGGTAGCTGCTACTCTGATAAAGATTTTGAGAAGAGACTTCAGGGGAGCAAATTCATAGACTATGCCGCAAAGCACTGGGGAGAGCACGCAATAGCCGTTGAAAGCGAGGTGTGTAAGCTAGCTTGCTCATTTCTTTTTCATTGCAACTTAGTTCTATGTGCCGTTCAGGTATTATTAGTTCCAGGTTATAGGTACGAAGGTAAAAGCCAACTGTACCCTAAAAGCACGACAGGATTACATCTCGCAGCACGATTCGGGTTGTCTATTATATCAGAGGCTATAATCCCAACTCAAGAACAAGAGATGGCAATTGCGTTAGAAAAAAGTGACGGTAATGGCCAGACTCCATTACACCTCGCAGCAGAACACGGACACCATAGAATGGTGGAGCTGCTGCTGGACAAGGGCGCCGACGTCAACGCGCAGGGTGGAAACTACGGCAACGCACTCCAGGCGGCTTCAATTGGAGGCCACGAGCAGGTGGTAAAGCTGCTGCTAGAGAAGGGCGCCAACGTCAACACCCAAGGTGGAGGGTACGGCAACGCACTCTACGCAGCTTCAGTTGGAGGCCACGAGCAGGTGGTGAAGCTGCTGCTAGACAAGGGTGCCAACGTCAACGCGCAGGGTGAACACTATGGCAACGCGCTTCAGGCGGCTTCGGCTGGAGGCCACGAGCAGGTAGTGAAGCTGCTGCTAATCAAAAGTGCCAACGTCAACGCGCAGGGTGGACACTACAGCAACGCACTCCAGGCGGCTTCAGTTGAAGGCCATGAGCAGTTGGTGAGGCTGCTGCTAGAGAAGGGCGCCAACGTCAACGCACAGGGTGGGTGGTACGACAGCGCACTTCAGGCGGCTTCAGTTGGAGGCCACGAGCAGTTAGTGAGGCTGCTATTAGACAAGGGCGCTGACGTTAACGCGCAAGGTGAAGGGTACGGAAATGCGCTGCAGGCGGCTTCATTCGGAGGCCATGAGCAGATAGTAAAGCTGCTGCTAGAAAAAGACGTCAAAATCAACGCGCAGGGTGGATGGTACAGCAACGCACTATATGCGGCCTCAGTTGGAGGACACGAGCAGGTGGTGAAACTGCTGCTAGACAAGGGCGCCAACGTTAAAGCACAGGGCGGATACTACAGCAATGCACTCCAGGTGGCCTCAGTGGGAGGCCACGAACAGTTGGTAAAGCTGCTGCTAGACAAGGGCACCGACGTTAACGTTCAGGGTGGAGAGTACGGCAACGCACTCTACGCAGCTTCAGTCGAAGGCCACGAGCAGGTGGTGAAGCTGCTGCTAGACAAGAGCGCCAACGTCAATGCGCAGGGTGGATACTACAGCAACGCACTCCAGGCGGCTTCAATTGGAGGCCACGAGCAGGTGGTAAAGCTGCTGCTAGACAAGGGCGCCGACGTCAACACACAGGGTGGAGGGTTTGGCAACGCGCTCCAGGCGGCTTCAGTTCGGCGCCACGAGCAATTGGTAAAGCTGCTGCTAGATAAGGGCGCCGACGTCAACATACAGGGTGGACACTACGGCAACGCAATCTACGCGGCTTCAGTTGGAGGCCATGAGCACGTGGTAAAGCTGCTGCTAGACAAGGGCGCCTACGTCAACGCGCAGGGTGGGTACTACGGCAGTGCACTCCAGGTTGCTTCAGTTCGAGGTCACGAGCAGGTGGTGAAGCTATTGCTAGAAAAAGACGCCAATGTCAACGTGCAGGGTGGAAACTACGGCAACGCACTCCAGGCGGCTTCAATTGGAGGCCACAAGCAGGTGGTAAAACTGCTGCTAGACAAGGGCGCCAACGTCAACACCCAAGGTGGAGGGTACGGCAACGCACTCTACGCAGCTTCAGTTGGAGGCCATGATCAGGTGGTGAAGCTACTACTAGACAAGGACGCCAACGTTAACGCGCAGGATAGAAGGTACGGCAACGCACTGCAGGCGGCTTCAGTTGGAGGCCACGAGCAGGTAGTGAGGCTGCTGCTAGACAAGGGCACCGACGTTAATACACAGGGTGGATACTACGGCAACGCACTCCAGGCGGCTTCAGTTCAAAGCCGTGAGCAGGTGGTGAGGCTGCTGCTAGACAAGGGTGCCAACGTCAATGCGCAAGGTGGAAGGTACGGCAACGCACTTCAGGCGGCTTCAGTTGGAGGTCACGAGCAGGTAGTGAAGCTGCTGCTAGATAAGGGTGCCGACGTCAACGCTCATGGTAGAAGATATGGCAACGCACTTCAGGCGGCTTCAGTTGGAGGACACGAACAGGTGGTAAAGCTGCTGCTCGATCAGGGCGCCAACGTCAACGCGCAGGATAGAAGGTACGGAAACGCGCTGCAGGCGGCCTCATTCGGAGGCCACAAGCAGGTGGTGAGGCTGCTGCTAGAAAAAGGTGCCGACATCAACACTCAGGGTAGAAGGTATGGCAACGCACTCCAGGCGGCTTCAGCTAGAGGCTACGAGCAGGTGGTGAAGCTGCTGCTAGACAAAGGCGCCGACGTTAACGTTCAGGGTGGATGTTACGGCAGTGCACTTCAGGCGGCTTCAGCTGGAGGGCACGCGCAGGTGGTGAAACTGCTGTTAGACAAGGGCGCCGACGTCAACGCGCAGGGTGGATGGTACGGCAACGCACTCCAGGCGGCTTCAGTTCGACGCTACGAGCAAGTGGTGAATCTACTAGTCCACAAGGGCGCTGTCATGCTTGAGCAGGACACATGAAATTTTTAACGACCTTTATTCATCCTTCTCTAGCAGTGATAATTTTTATCTACAACCGACAATGTAAACCTCACAAGATCTAATTTCGAGGCAAAGAATAAAATAGAAACGGAAGCAGTTCATACTGTATCACTCGATAGGACATAATGCTCCCCACAACAAGCCTCCGTCGTCTACTGTTGGACTTGAAGCGTCGCTATCTCAGACCTTGGCAAGAAATTGCGGCAGACAAGAAGAAATCACGAATCCCCTCCGCCTTACTTCCTGAGAAGAGTGGCATCATCTTAGCCAAAGAACTCTAAATCACAAGCAACAAGTTCGACGCTACATTGCTGGCATCTGCAATTACAGCTGGCACGTCTTCTCCAAGGAAGTCGCAGTCACATTTTGTAAGCGCGTAGCCGTAGTTCAACAGCTCACCAATTGCCTGATCAAGGTGTGTTTCTTGGAAGCTATAGAGGCCGCGAAGAAACCCGACGTCCCCTTCAAAGACACATGTAAGGCGGTTGGAACTCTACATGGCATTCTCACAACGCTTAAGAAATGCTTCCGCGTTAAAAGTTACGGTGCCAGCGATGGCTATATCTCGCGCTGCTTGGAACCATCCACGTATGACTCGTACCTAGTATAAATACTATATTCTGCTGGGGCTGTCATCATTGAAAAAGCGAATAACCCATAAACAATACTAGTCGCCGAAGCCCACAACAGCGTCTTTGGTCGCACGTTCAACCCTGTGGTATCCCACCGCTTGGGCATTCCGTCCGCGGCCTCACCCTTCTCATGCGCTTGGTTAGGGACCAAAAACCCTGGCGCGTTGAGTCATCCGCCATGCCACGTGTTTTTGTGACCAGGAGGGATCCTGTAGTCGGTATCATTAGATCAAACAGGCTAACCTGTGGTATGCCTGATGCGGCTGGAAAAATGAAGGCTGCAGGCTTCCACGTCAAATATTTCTAGCCCCTTTCACGTTCACCTAAGTGCGGGAGAGAACAATGGAACGCTATGAAACTCACGCAGCAGAAATTTCCCGCGGGTCCGCTAAATGACCTAAACACCGTGTGAGTCAACGCGGAAAGCAGCTCAATGGAAGACAAAGCGGATCGAATCTGCCGTCTGCCTTGTACGGTGACGACGTGAATGGGCAGCGGGACACTTACCACTTCCAAAAATCAACCTCTCCCTAGCCCTAGGCAACCAATCAGAGCCTCAAGCTCTCGGGACGGGTTGCCCTGTCTAACGGTCTGGATCCCGCCCTGAGAAGTGACTCATTCATCACAATTTCCGACGACCCTATAAAAACACTCTTTCCCACCAGCAGTCGATATAGCCTACAACAATCACGACAATCAGAGCCGATAGACCAAGGTGCGCCTTTTGCTGCTTTCATTCAACCAAATGTCTGCTAACTTGCTGGCAGGGAAATATCCTCAGGGTGTGAACAAAGTGCGGCAATCTCCTTGTAGAAGCGTACGCCTGAACCCCGAGCTGGGTGTATACGTCGAACAGCAACCTTCTCCTACAGGGAAGAGAACTTTGCAGTAAAAGGTACGCCGTGTTGTCCCTCTCGTGTTGACTTGAGCTGAATTTCTATAGGATCGATCAACAACTCCAGAGCCCAGAAGTCAAAAACGATCGCACGAAGCTGAAGACTTACCCATCAACGTCACGACCGCATTCCCCTCGAAGCGACCATGAGCATCCTCCAATTCTACTGCTACAAGACAGGCGTATCGAGAGACGTCATCTGGTAGCATTGATCCTATCGATCATTGGCGGAAGAAAGGCACTTGGCCTAGGGAATACTTCGAGCCAGAGGACACAGAATTTGAGCTAGAGGATACAATGAGTCATCTACTTGCGAGGCCGGCGAGTTCTCCCGTGGCAAGCTCGGATACGCCCAGCGAACAGATGCCGATAGATGAGAAGAGTCTTCCGTATAGCGATCCACGTTATTACTTTTTTCTCGAGGCCAATGGCATTTTCACGTATGACGACAGAAAAGGTCCTAAGAAGGAGAGTAAAGATCTGTGCCGGAATTTGCTTGCGGACGACCAAAACGTTCCACAGGTTTCACGTTTCTCGGAGAATATTTTTGAATCGACTTGCGAGAGGGTTCAATGTACAACCAAGGCCAAGATTATCCAGGATATTACTCGATTAATAGTCCCTTCGGCGGAAGAGCTCGCTGACTTCGGATCTAAGCATCTTAAATGTCTAGTTGAAGCTGTCAACGAAGGTTGGGATAATTCGATTCCAATTACCGAACCTCGTCCGCAACCCGACTATTCTGTGGGATTCAAACGAATGGCGTTCACTGAGGATCAACTTGACAAACTTAAACCATTTATTGGCCAATACTTCGACGGAGATCTATCCTTCTTTATGGCCACCTACTATATGTACTTCCCATTCCTCAGCTGCGAAGTGACGAGCGGCTCTGTGGGTATTAACGTCGCACACCGACACAATGTGCACAGCATGGCGCTTGCAGTGAGGGGTGTCGTCAAGCTTTTCTGGGCCGTCAAGCGCGAGAAGGAAATCGATCGGGAAATCCTAGCCTTCTCTATCTCGCACGATAATAATTCAGTTAAGATCTACGGACATTACGCTGTAATTGATGGGGCCAAAACTACCTTCTACTGCTACCCTATCCGTTGCTTTAGTTTTATGGATGGACATGAGAAATGGACGGCATACAAATTCACCAAAAATGTTTATGATGCGTGGATGCCGACTCACTTCAAACGGCTCTGCTCAGCCATCGATGGGTTGCCTACCAAGTTAGATTTTGGTGCCCCGCCGCTTCTACAGGGCTCCGAGCTCTCACGAGGAGAAGGTGAGAGTCAGTTAGGTATTGGGAATGAAGGGTATATTGCGCCGTAGCAAAGTGCTACTTTGCGCGAATATACCACTAGCATGGGTGGGAAGGCTTAGGCGCATGGTGCAGGGAACAGGTCTTAGTTTCTCTGTCAGCTGCTTGCTTCGTCATCACTCAACGCGGTATATATATAGGGACCCGAACACAACACCCACACAACCATCGGAATCACACAAAGATCGCATGAACAATCGCACGGCACACACGAACCGGCCCCCAACGAGATCACCAATGCATCATCTGTTTTTTCATCACGCCTTCATCTTTTATTTAGTTTGGTAGCTAGATACAACGAAATTGCAAACAGTCTACTCCCAAACCTCTATCTTGATTCATCTCCCGCTGTTCAGTGCATTGTTGCTTCGGACATCGCATGGCTGCAAGTCGCCCTCCTACCCCCGTGTTTATCACACACCCTTTACTCCACCGCAATATGTAAGGGTTTTTTGATGGGGGACAGTGATCATATGGCGACTGCATTGTTCTAGGAGGGATCCAGTCAGAGTAGCTTATAAGCCACCAGAACTTGGATCAGCTAGTTACATCTGGACAAGCCTAACCGTTATAGTCTAAGAGTACGTTGTCTAACCATAGGTCTTGAGCAAGCCAGCTTGGAAGAGCTGCACAAGGACGACAGGAGGGTTAGAAATAGAGATCGTAGAGTGTGGGTTCCGCATACAGTATCTAGGTACGCTAGAAGGAGTTAATTTGTCGGCTTGGTAATAGAGGTTTGGTTTTGTGATCAGATTGATAGCGAATAGTTCTTCACAATACATTTACATTCACGGAATTCAACGGTAATAACAACCGCTTCTCTCTTCTGGGTGGTTGTGGAGCCGGCGTCTATTTAATGCTGGCCAAAAAGCTTACAGCTGCTGGAGGCGTCTCGTTATGCTCGTGAGCTTCACGTTAGCCAGACCGGTCGAAACCTGTCGCTGTTTGCCATGAATGGGAAGGACGAGCTTTCTTTTCTGATGACCACGTTGGGGGATTTGCGCAGCGCCTGTGCTGCCCCGATTCTTCAGGCTGGATCTACCACATTCCAGCAGGTTGTTAATTGAGGCGACTGGCTCTACTTTGAGGATATGGGTAGTACGTTAAACTCTTCAAATTGGTGATTGGATTCTGCTAACATGTGCTGTAGCTTATACTAAGTGTTCTGCCACCTGCTTCAATGGATTCTCTGATAGCTACGATGTTGTCTATGTCTGTAGTGAGCCTGGAGCAGGTGCTTTGCTGGAACTCTGAGTCTTCGATAGTCATTCATTTTTCTTTTACTGTGATGAATGCAGTTTCTGAGTCCTAGTTCTATGTTATGCATTTGATGGTGGAGACCAGCTTTGTTCTCTGCTGGTTGGTCGCAACAATTCTAGTTATGATGCAAAAGTTTTCATAGAAGAAATAGATAATACTGTACGCTCACGGTGGGCATATGGCCATGGGCGTTGGGTAAATATTCACCGTATGCGCCAGCACCCCTTATCCACACCACAGAAAACAACCCTTATCCTCCTATCTCTCCTCCAGCTTCCTCTTCACCCAGCATATTCTATTCCTCACACATTGAACCTATCTCTTACTAGTTATACAAGAGGCGTCTCACTTATCATACATAGGCCCACTATTTATCACGCTCTCATGCTTCACACCTTCATCTATCCATCCATCATCAGTAAGCAAAGCATAAGAGAAAGAGCAGGATGTTGCATACATTTTCCTTTAGAGGAGATCCTCGACCATGACAGGAGCACTACTGAAGGGATTCGGATGCTCGTGCCCATGAGCCTTGATCATGGAGTATTCGTGCCCCTTTTCTAGCAGCCCTTCATCCGTCTGTCTTCCCACCACCTCCCGCGGCACCAGCATCATCACGGGTACCTCCATTTCCTTCACTGATGCTGCGGAAGCCCTGAGACTACCTCTGACGGGTTGTCAACGCAGAAATAGAAGGGGGTCTTGAGCGAGGATACGCAGCCACAGGTGGATGGCACACCGTCGAATGTCACGGTTGTGAAGTGTGATGGCTCCTCCTCCTCCTCCTTTTCTTCCGCTTTGAATTTTCCCTTCTCGGCTGCCACAGTACTGGTGCGCGCCAGCTCAGTCCGCAGTCTGCACAAATGATGCCGAAGGAGGCCTCGATGCCGACATTAGAAAAGGGGGAAGAGAAAGGCAATAGAATGACGCCAGGTTCGCTGATGGAGGTGAAGTGCGAGATTCCCGCGCATGTGCAGCCTTCGCAAGGCTTATGCGGACAGAAACATGTAAGAGCATCGAGGGGATGAGAGCCGGGGTGAAGGGTGAGGCGAGTAGAGTGGTGGCAATGGCAGCGCGTCTATGTACGAGTTTCGTGGACACTGGAAGAAGGGTAGGGACTGGATGTGTTGGTCATATTTGTGTGGAGGGAGGAGGCTGATGGGTTGTGAAGGAACTGCGCTGGGAGGGGGAAGAGGAGGAGGAGGAGGAGGTGATGGTGGTGGTGGAAATGTTGGCGGCAGAGATGCAGATGTATGTTGTGCAGTGGGGGGAAAGAGGAAGATATTGCACGTTGGGATGAAAAACGGCAAACGGCGGGCGGGTGTGGGACACATGAATTGGGATGACGAAACTGAATTCGCATTGAAATCCGTGAAAATGTTTTTCATCAGACTGGAACCCACGCTGGATGTCTTCACCACGCTTTGCAATTCCTGGGGTGGCGGTGATGCTGGTTGTTGCCGGAATTTTGCACTGTACTTTTTGGGAGGAGGGGAGAAGGATCAAGAGGGTGAGGAGGGGAGGGGATGGGGTAGGTGGGTAGGAGGTTGTGGCGCTGTGATGTTGCGGTGTTCATCATTCAGGTATGGGTTACAGGTAGCTAAATCGGAAGGAAGGCTATCGATATTCATCTACTGTGGTAAAAGCTAGGCGGACGGGTATGAAGGGACAGCGTTCGTGCTATACTACCCGCTAGAGCTGTTTCTGGATTCTTATACGAGGGCAAGAGGATAGACTGAGGACCGTCTTTTCCACCTGTCACTGCCTCAACATTATGCACAATTCACAACATCCAAATTATCCAGCCTCAACTGCGCTTCCTCCACCACCTCCACCGCCTCCCCATTTAGATAGACCTGTGGCGGAGCAACAGATCCGAAGAGTCTTTCCTTTTGATCTCCCACCATGCTCAGCTTCAATAGTTCCTTTGTAAGGGTTTTCTGATGGGGGACAATGATCATATGGCGACTGCGTTGTTCTAAGAGGATCAAGTCAGAGCAGCTTATAAGCCGTTTGACCTTGATCAGCTAGCTACATCAGGACAAGCCGAAACCGTTACATCCTTCCTTACCCTCTTTTCAGGCTTAATCAGCCTCAGTTTCTCGACGAGCACGGTGATGAACGGATCTCGCCATTTGCAGAGCCCTGTTGGCATAACTTAAATTTACGGTGACCATAAACCCTAGACCAGGTTATTCATGGAATGATTTTGGCCGTCAATCCTTTTTGGAGGTGGTGATTAAAAGCGACTTATAGATTTCGTCAAAGCCAAGCGAAACGCAATGCCGAAAACAGTGTCATTGAAGAACCACAGTCCTGAAAGAACAAGCTATCGAATTGGAGTTATGTCTCGGTGTTTGTGGGAACGACGCACTCGTGAAGACTACGATTGTGACGGGATCAAAATCCAGGGATGGGGAGGCGCGGTGCCCACCATCGGACGTTCCGGTAAGTTGCTCACCGAACGTCGGGAAGAAGACCTAAAGACATTGTACGGTAAGTGTTTCGCCTCTCAGTGTCTATCTCGAAATGTTATGTCTGACATCAGACTCTCCAGGAACCATGACAGGCTCTTTCCCGAATCGTCTTCTCGTCAATGGCCTCAATACCGTCTCCCTATGAGCAAGTCTAATTCGCGGCCTTGAGCACCAAGCAATGCTGGACTTGCGAATCGTGCGTCGTATCTGTGAGCAGGCTCCTACTGTAGTGCTGGCTCATCTGCGGTACAACTATATAGCAGGCTTAGCTGATCGCACCTCACCAGACACAGATGACACAGAACACTCACATCTATACATACATACGTACAATAGATCATCATCATAACCCTCCTAGACCTTATCCCTGCTTACAATATCCACGAACAGAGCGCCATCGATCCGACATAAGCTATAGGGCTGAGACCAGAAAAGGAACAGGCGCGAACGGACGCTTTGCATCTGGCGCTAGATGAAATGGAAATGAGCTCGAAATATGGCTCGACCATTTATTATCTCAGCAAGAATGAAATGAATACATTCTTCTGCCTGTGGTTGCAGCATTATTATTGGTGGAGGTCGAGGAAGTTTAAAAGGGAAGAGTGTGTGGAAATATGTAGATCTAGGAAGGTTGATGGCGTTGTGGATGCGGAAATGAGAGTTCAAGTTTTGATTTTTGTGATAACTGTATGTAACTGGTAGAAGCAGGCTTCTTATTCTGGGTCGTGATGGGCGGGGGGATTATGTGTGATATTTCCCCTTGCTATCAACCCTGGCACTATTTTGGACAAATGAATGAAAAGAGTTGACAGAGCGCGGTTATTTGTAACAAAAACTCTGACCAACAGCTCTGTCTCAAACTATACTCTGCTAACGTATCCTCTAGGAAAATGTAGCGCGATGGTGGTCTTTCTCAGCAAGATTGATCGGGGTGGTGTCATTCGGATCCAGCATCTTCTCAGGCTGCACCGTGGAGTAAGCGACTGAACAAATCAGGTCTCCTCTCCAGCTCAAGATGGGGTTCTTGAAGAAGAAAACACCCGCAGCAGGTAAAATGAGACCTTGCTTTCCAGCGAGATCTTGCGCAAGAGCAGTCTTTAGCTGCTTTGTGTCCTTCACGGCTTTCTCGACGGCTTTCTTAAGTTCCTCCGCAGCCCCGAATTGGCTGGCAAGGTCTTGTCGGCCGTAGGAAATACTTGGCTCGTTGAATGTCGCTAGAATCTGGAGACCTCCATCATCAACGGCTTCAAGATCGAGCGTCAGGTCCCACGTTATTTCGAAGTTAAGCCTTCCGAGTTGTTAGTACATGCACGAACTTGGAGCTTAGTAAAACTCCAGCGGCTTACTCTCTCTTGTATACATCGTTAGATTTGTACCAGTGCTTGTCTTCAAACTCATACTTGTACGCAAAATTCGTCGTCCCGGAAACCTTGATGATGTCGCTGCCAGGCACAAACTCAATGAAATTATGGCACCATGCTATACAAATACAGTCAGTGCCACCCCGGAAAGGACAGCTAGGCGCAGGCCCTGCTAATCTGGGCGTACTTACCTGAGCTATTTGCCCAAGCCTCTCCGGACCAACCATTATGCCCTGCTTCATCGTGATCCTGAGGAAGATCCACTTTGGACGTAAAAGACCATTTGGTGTCTGTGTCTCTTTTCCAGTCGTAAAACGAGTCACTTTCGGTCTTATCTTTGCGGTTGCCAATGGTAAGGTCGGAATTCCTGGGGGCGGTTACAGTGTGCAGAGTAAAATCAATGGAATTGCACATACCAATCTGGTTTTATGTCATTAATATCCGTGAGTGTGACTCTGTTGTATGTTCCGTTAGGTTCCATGACGCGGTTCAGGAAACGAAGCTTCTTGAGCAAGTATCCATCGAAGAAGTTCTCTGCAGCCATATGAAAGGACCCGAACTCGGTATTTTCTGAGTTCGCAGTTGCTTCAAGTCGACCATCGGTCCAGTTACCATTCCGCGGCAAAGAGCGCTTGTCGATTGGAGGAAGCTTTCTGCCGTTGGTCGTCTCAGCGTATAGCAAGTAGTTCAGTCTCTGGTTACCTTCGAAGCCGGAGGAAGGCTTGAAGCTGCCCATGATATTGGGGTCGACCCATGGATACGTCTGATACTGAATCTCACTTGGCTCGAAGGTCATGGTTGAAGTACCTGCTTGGGTATTAGGCAAATTTGTGACAATGCGGGATGGTTATCGAAGTTACCTTTGTCCTTTACAGATTTCAGAACTGATCCCAACTTTTCAGCTCCCTTCAGTCTGTCGAGCAAGTTCTTCTTTAACTTGGAGAAGCAAAATGAAAGCCCGTCTTGAATATTGACAGGAAACTGATTCCAGGTCTTATCTCCGTAGATGCTTCGTTCAGGCTTGAAGATAGCGGTTTCGAACTTGGCCTGCAACTGATTGAGAGAATATTCTCCAGCTTTCAACACCGTTCTCTTGAACTCATCCGAAACGCGTTCCTCGAGAGTCATACCTAACACACGGGTTAATATCACAATGCTGCGGGCCCTGCGCCATATAACGGCATCCGTAACTCTGAGAACTAACCGAGCTGCATGGCGAACGCAATCTCTGCACTCTGGTTAGCCACACCATTTTCGCTAGTTTCAGTAATAACTCTGTACTTACTCCAACCAGCCACGTTGAACTCGGTCTTGGCCTCCATCGGTTCGCCATCGTCGTCAAATTTCGGCTCTCCATTCTCATCAAGTATAGAAGTTTTCAACTACTTGTTGTATTAGTGAAGTGTTTTACTCCAGTTCAAGGAGCTTCCAACTGACGATGAATTTCCCTGCTTTGAAACACATCATGTACAAGACACCACTCAACCCTTCAGCAAAATCTGCCTCCACTATGATTCGGGGATAATCAAATTTTGCAGCTGACAGAGTTCCAGCACCAGGTTGGCTTGCGCCAAATGCACCTGCAAGTTTCCCCTCCTTGTCGGCGGCGCATAGCCTCTCCCAGTTTGTTTGGAGGCCAGCGTTGATGATGTACTGTGTCAAGGCGAAGACCTGATCATAGGGACGGATTTGGACCTTTTTGACGCGATCGGTCGTCACAATGGTGGCGTTGGCTACCATGTCGATCAAGATACCGAGAGAGTTATTCAATTCAGATAGGAATAAGTAGATGGAGGAAATGTAGGGTGGAATATCCTCGATGGAAGCTATGCTCTCTTTTCAGAGCGTTTCGAGGGCGTCCTTTTATGAATTTAGAGATGGGCAACAGACCCTTGTTGCAACGATACGCTTATGATTCTCTTTTCCAACAGTAATGACTCGAACAGCATACAGGACATGCTAGAATGTAGCCATAATCAGTAGCACTAGGTCTAGATCTAAGATGCTGTAAAGCCTGACTCCTTCACATGAAAACTCTAAGTGGGGAAGATACAAATCTTGGACCATCGACAGAATGCCATGGTAGGTGTTCACAGGTGGTGGCAGGCATGTGATTGTTGGTTATGACGTATAATGCCTCTTGTGGCTGGCTGGGTAGATCCACCGTTCGATCGTTTCGGCCCGCAATTCAGCGCCGCCTTGGATGGAGTCCCACCTCCCCGAGGAACCCAAAATGCTAGCGGGACTCAAAAAAAAACTGCCTTCACTACAAACTACAACAACGTAGCCTTCTATATTTGTAATATACAAATAGCTACAATGATAAAAGCGATAGCGCTCTTTCACTTTTACACCACACTATATCTTTGAATAATAAATCGTTGTATAGGTATATACTGTTAGTTTGATATAGGCGCTTTGGTTCCTTGGCCTAACTAATGATTTCGGCTATTTCCCAGTCCCACAACCCCCCCCCCATCCCATGAACGGATTTGTAGCGTTGTTATACAGCAGGCCCGTGCATGAAGCTGCATAAGCTACCCGAAAAATATATACGTTCATATAGGGCTCTAATACAAAGCCAAGGTATTTTTAGCTTAGTCATCTACCTGCCAATCCCCATTCTCTTGATACTGGTTTCTCTAGGTCTATACTGCCCGTTTGCCTTTCACCACTGTTGCTTTTCGCTCGAAGATTTCTTTTGTGTACAAGTACTAATGCTAAGGTAAAGCAGTACCTGAAGGAGGAGTGGAGTAAATTGCCGATTTCAAGAAGTATACTATTTCTATGCATGAGCGTTTCTGGGCGGTTATCTAGGCAGGTGGCGGATTAGCTAAGGGCTGATTAGTAATGTTGATTTGATGACTTGTATGTAATTTGTATAGAAATATCATTTCTTTGCCACTGCCTTCACGGCCTAAGAAATTCTTCGGCGCTACAAATCCGTTTATGGGAGGGGTGTGTACATCCACACAACATACTTTTCGCTCCAGGCCCGCCTCATCCATTGATCTAACGATTCAAGCGTCAAGCGAGCTCGCCTAGACTCAAGTTGCGGTGTGATTTCAACTGTGTCGAACACTAACCAAGTCGCCCAACCATGAACTAATTCCAAGTGCATCTCAACTTTTTTTTTAGCGAAAACGCTCCATCATACTAACGCTCATGTCCGAAATGTTTGAGTCTAGGCGGTGAAGAGGTTCAGTCGATGAGCGCCGTTGAAACAAGTGCATGGCTGAGATGCTGAAGCTTGACCTCATTGTAAGATAGCCATGCTAAGTTGTGTAGACTCTAGACTTTGTAAATTGCAGCTCGGTTCGAAGCTTGCTAAAGCTAAAATTCAGTGAAGGTATCTAGTATTTAGGGAAGAAGTATTCTTCCTTTTGCGCTGTGAAAATATATCTGTCCTTTGTTGCCTTGTTCACACAACCTCAAACTTGTCTAGCTCGTACTCAAGATGGCTACTATTCAATGGGACTCCGAGTTAATGACAAACTATGCCGAAGCTGTCAATGTACCTGCTGGGAAGAAGCTCAGAGCATGTGTCGATGACCTGAACAAGCAGCCAGCTGTCTTTTCTTTGAGTTCCCATGAAGTGCCGAAACTTCAGTTGATACGGGTTAGTTAATGTTCGAAGTAATCACCATGTTTTTGGGACTAATCGGGTTCATTCTTAGATCGACAACGACGGCCGACGTAACTTGATAGACATAAGTCCCATCCTGAACGTGCCGTCGAACAGTATCATTGAGACATTTGACGTCCAGCAGTCTGATGACTACACAATCTTCTTATCTTTCTCCGTTAAGGTTGATGAGAGGGTATCAGACCTTTGGATTATCAAACCCTTCAAGATTGCAGCAGAAATTCAGTTGACGGCCTTGCCCGTACGGTCGGCGGGACGCGTACATGATATTCAAATTGTACGTACACACAGCCAGCTTCTCGCCCAGCTTCTCTAACCTGAAATTTAGGGCCCATATGGAGAAGACGGCACGCTCTATCCAGCAATTTATCTATTGCACCAACCACTTGATCGGACTGCTAAGAACTCTGATCTTGCTCAGATCAGGGTCTCTCTTGAGCGGAATGATTGGGAGGCTCGCAATGAGCTGACTCTGCCATTAAACGTTCAAAAGATTTTGGATATTGCGCCAGCCTATTCTGGGTTCTTCGGTCATGGGTATGTCGACACCCTGTTCACTATCGATATCATTCTTATAAGCACTAACTCCTTCCTCATAGGCTTATCTACCTCTGTGAGCAGAATGGCAAGCGGTGAGTTGAACACCTAGAACGCGCTTTTGTTTCTGATTGCTAACTCTTTCTTTCCTCCAGCTCCCTGTACGGGGTCTTGGTCCGCCCTGGTGAGCAATTGGGCGACAGGGGTACAGCCACACAATATGAATTCCCATGTCCTGAAGGTACATCGTAACTTGATCACCTTGAATTTAGACAGAAACCGATGTTGACCATTTGTAGACGCTTTATCTATTGCCACATTCACTGATTTCGACGATAATAACAACCGCTCCTCTCTTCTTGTTGGCTGTGGAGCCGGCGTCTATTTAATGCCGGCCAAAGAGCTTACAGCTGCTGGAGGCGTCTCGTTGACCTTGCTGAATAACGACGAATGTCTTACATGTGCTCGTGAGCTCCACGTTAGCCAGAGCGGTCGAAACCTGTCGCTGTTTGCCATAAATGGGAAGGACGAGCTTTCTTTTCTGACGACCACGTTGGGGGATTTGCGCAGCGCCCGTGCTGCCCCGATTCTTCCTGCTGGATCAACCACATCATTCTCTGCTATGATTGCAACCTTTAAAAGCGGTATACAACACTCCCTTATTTGCAATGATGCTGGTGGGAATCTCACTTTGCTACAACAAGCCCTTGACACTGGAATCTGGAAAAATGAACCATTCTTCGTTGAAGCGAGCGGTGAAATGATCCCCTTTGAGAGCTATACTGTTACGGTCACAGTGAGAGACTCTCAGAAGAATGCCATCATCAATGGCAAGGTCCAGATCCAAGCACCTTCTACGTTTCCCGTCATAATTAATGGGCGATCAACGATCTTGTCTCCCGCTGGAGGATGGTATAGTCTGGACAACGCCGGAGAGCTCGGTCTGATCATCCCAACGAAAACCATAACCAGCCAGCCAATCACCATCAAAGGTCTCCGTGACTCCAATTCAAAGGCCATCGAGCTATCCGCCGTGAAGATTGATCCAGCTTTTAAGATCATTTCGCGCATGGCATCGCTTGATTCAGAAGAAACGTTACTGAACGCTGAAATTTCTCCTGGAGTGTCGCTGTGGGAAGGATCTAGCAAACCTAACGGTCAGGATTTGAAGTCTGCCGTAAAGTGTTTCTCTGCCATCAAAGATGCATACAAAGAGTTGCCCAAGGACGGTACGGTTGTGAAGGCTAAGGCAGCTGAAGCTGTTTCGAACTCAGGTCCACAAAAGACTGGTAACATCTTTATGGATGCCTTTTTATGGGTGAAGCACAAAGCAAAGCAAGCCGTGGACTGGATTATTCGAAAAGCAGGCAAGTTGGAGCCCCGGAGTTTTTTTTACGTGTTTTGCTAATGTCTAGAATCAGGAGAAGTATGGGAATTTGTATGCGAGATCGGCGGGAAGATCGTGAGCTTCGTTTTAGATTGCATTGAGAAAGTTACCGAAGCCGCATCGTGGGTATGTGTGATTGTCAACTCCCATCGTAATCTTTACAGCCTCTGTTCGCTAACTCATGGTATCAGATTTGGGAGAAGCTCAAAGTTGGGTGGGACAAGCTATGTAAGTTTGTGGGCTTCTTATTCAGCTGGGGTGATATCCTGGACACCAAAGACACAATTGTGGGATTTCTTAATTCCGGCCTCGATATGGCTGCCAACAGAGTCGAAGGATTCAACGACAAAATTGATAGGTATGGCTGTCTGCGAACTCTCTTCTCTTCCGTGTAGTCGACTGATGAAATGTTCTGCAGCCTCTTCTCGAGCATCCAAAACACGGTTGCTGATGCAACAGGAGCCACGAGCAGACCTGAGTACAAGGAAAAAATAAATTCCAAGAAACCCAAAGAGGACAATCAGATGGACAATCTGCAGAACAGTGCTCCAAACAAGTGGGTTGGAGAACGAATGAAGAATGGAAATGCCAAAAGCACAGTAGCTCCACAGAATGGCTCCAAGAAGGACGAAGAAGGTGCCGACCTTGTTAGGGTTTGGAGTGACAGGGTAGAGCCTGTGCTTAAAGATTTCAACATTCTCGTCGATGACCTGGCGAAGGACATCGCAGCTTTTTTCAAGGAAGACAAGAGCCTCTCTCAAGAGGCACTGATGAAACGCTTGGGCGGCAACTTGCTTGTCAACATCCTAGAGATCGTGAAGAAGCTCTTGCAAGCTATCGTCAGCGTGGTCGCAAAGGTTGTCTTGATTGTCAAGTCTTTCGGAAACTTGAAGTGAGTCATTGTATGAAACATAATCTAATGATCTGTCGCTGACATGAGCTCACAGATTGTCTGGAGGATTTTTGAACAGCTTCTACAAGTGGATTTCTAGAGGCAAAGACCTCACTATCTTTGAAGCTGTTTCCTTGCTCATTGCAATTCCGTCCACTTTCATCATCAAGCTTGTTACTGGCGCCAAGCCACCGACTTTCAAGAAGCTAGACGCCGACTTTGTAGAGTCCGTCATTGCTGCTAACAAAGGTGACGTTACCATCGGCTCCATCAAACCTGCGAGCAAGGAGACAGTCAAGGATGTAGCCACAATCATTCTTGGATGTGGCTGCGGTGCCGCCCTCATCAGTGTCTTCCACACGAACGTCAAACTCGCTTGGAAGACAGCCACTGGAGGAGTGTCCGTAGGTGTGGGGGCTATGTCACCGTCCGCGATCATGGAACTTTTCGGCATGGCAATTGATGCTATCTCGTTGTTCAACGATATCATCGTCGAGCCTGTTAACGCAGATACTCCAGGAAAAGATCTCATGGATATCGCCACGGCGGTAAAATGCTTTCGTCTTGCAGCCAATGCCCTATACATGTTGGCTACTAAGCTAGGCATGGAAAATCCGGTCGCCGAGCAGGTTATGCTTTGCATCGATTTGATCACGGCTTTAATCAATTTCTCGCTCTATAGCGCCGTGTATGCGAAGCAGCTTGACACCACATCTTGGAAGGAGCGTGATGAGGATACCCTGATCACGGCTTCTGCAGATAACTTCCTGGAAACCTTGTCCACCATTGGATACTTTACAGCCGCATCACTGAAAGAGAAGGCTCCACCTGTGGCGTTGGTAGGCATGTTATGCTTCCAAGCGGCGGCCTGGGGAGGGGTTGCGAACAAAAACGTCTCTTTCAGCTCGAAGTACAAAAAGCTCTGATATTGCGAATGTTTTCCTCGGGACACTAGCCTTCGGTTCCCTTTGGCGCTAAATCTTGATCTGTTACGTTGTCCCACTGAAACCTGCAATCGCTGTAAATGCGATATACCGAGCGTAAACTGTGTGACTTTTGAATTCCACTGTATAAACTGCGCCGACGAAGTGTCTGACTTCTGCACTCCAAGGTGAAAGATGGCGCTGAACCGATGCCCGACTTAGACCTCTGAGCGCCATTCAAGACCCTAGGCTGTGTTAAAACAACGCTGGCGAATAGCCTTTTCTTTCAGCTAGCTAATGTAGCAAGTACGTGTGGCGTAAGATCTAGAACTTATGGATCGTTCATGTTGAGATTTAGCACGAATGCCACGTCGGCGTCTCCGTGGCCAGACAGTATATATACCTAGGACGTTATGAGTGAAATGCTTCTTCAGCACACTCCTCAAAACTTTAGCAGATAGCAGCTCCAAATCAATCTCACCATGGCCCCGGTACCACCTATATCGACATCCACATGGATGACTTCTTTACCAGACAAGAACATTCCCTTGACGCAATTGACGATTCCCGGCACTCACGACTCTTTCTGCTCCGACGACAAGATCGAGATGGGCCTTGCAAGCTTGAACAAATCCTTTGCAGCCTGCCAGCATGATTCGTTCAACATCGAGAATCAACTGAGCGCTGGTATCAGACTACTCGATTTCCGTGTCGAATTTGATGGCAAGCTGTCCCACGGGGTGGCGCGTCTCAACGGCAACCTCTATGAGCAAATCCGCATCGTCGTCATCGTTTCCAACAGTCGGTTACTAGTAACTTTTGTATAAATTTGAAGCCGTAACTAAACGTCTCGCCCGACCGACCGACTGATGGGGGGACGGGAGGGTACCGTAACTGAGGGCTGCCGTAACGGCTTACTACCCAATAGCTCCGTAACTGAAGGGTGTAGTTACTGCAGTAACTGGAGTCGTAAACCCCGAATTGTCGTCCATATCCTCAAATATCTCTCTGGTGGAGATGTAAAAGCATGCGATACACTGAGTGCCACCTAATCCCGCCGTCCTATATCAAAAAATAGCTCGGTTTGTATATTATATGGCCCACGCAGCGTATACGGTGTTCAAAGGCAATGGAAATGTTGGTGGGTGGCTGTGCGCAGTGGAATTGACTGCTTTGCAAGCCATCGTCAACCCCTTCAGGTGGCAGGTCTTACAGAGCCAGAGCCTTGTGCGCTTGCCAATAAACTAGGTCCGCGCCGTAACGCCAAATATTCAACGCCTTGGCCTTGCTAGAGACCTGGCGCAGGTCCCGCACTTGATGTCCCACCCGCGATGCGAGCAGGAGCTTGTTGGCGTAGTGTATATTGCCCCAGTCGACTCACAATTGTTCTGGCCCACTTTGCGGGGGAAGGCCTTCAAGAGCGACTTGGCCAGAACCTTAGGCGTTAAGGGCGTCAGGCCCGACGAAACAATGGAGGAGGATATAGAGGGCGTCGGCGAGGTCGCCCTTCGACGACAACGACGACAACGGGTAACGTAAAGAAGGACCTCATATTAAAAAGGTGTCAGGCTGAATCCGGCATCAAATCTCCACAGCTTATCACCGGCGCCCTTGGCAGGTCTCATCTCCCGAGCCAATAAAAAGTCTGTATAGGCCAGTTACTGCAGTAACTACAGCCTCATCCATCAGTAAGTTACGGAGGGGGGTCCCCTTACTGACCGACTGCCCAGGAATCCGACTGTTGGTGACAGTAACTAACAGTCGGACCGACTATTGGGAACGATGATCGTCGTCAATTTTTTGAAGGCAAATCCTGGGGAAACAGTCTTGGTGAGCGTTAAGTGGGAGAAAGAATCATTCGAGATATGGAACCTCGAGGTGCGCGGAACCCCCCAGCCCGAAGGCGAGGCCGAGAGGATCATTCAACGTTTGCGCGAGGTACCCGGCGCCGAATGGTGGATGGAGCGTAAGTTTTCCTCGTTTTAACTGAACTGTCTTCCGTTGACTGATATATGTCCCTCTAGCGACCGTCCCGACCCTGGCTCAGGCTGCAGGAAAAATGGTGCTATTCACGCGTTTGGCGGGGTCAGCCAAAGAGGGCATCCGTTATGAACCCGGAAACGAGAGGCTAAAGGATACCGTTGCACCGTTCTGCAGTCAAGATCACTATGAAATGGATAACGCCGACAACGCCGGCTTCGTTAAATGGGATAGATACGTCCGCCCATTCTTGGAACGGGCTTTGAAGGATCCTACTGATGGCATTCTATACTTCAACTTTCTGTCGGCTTATGCAGGCTCTGGGACGCCGTTGGGCTCAAATGCTAGCCCTGCTGATGTGGCCCGCCCTGTGAATGACCTTCTGATGGGATTTGCTCTTGAGATGATGAACAGATCCGGTCCAAAGAGATTTGGAATTTTGCTGCTTGACTTTCCACCCACGGAGTTGATACGGCGGCTAGCGGAGGCGAACTTCGCTGTTGAGTAGTGGTACGAGTTGACACTACTTCGCGGTCATGGTAGAAGCAGCTGGTGCCCTTTAATGAAGCACGTCCGAGTTTAGTGATAGAGTATAGTACCTATAGACATAGAATTGAGACATTAGAAGGACTACTGAACCAATGACTTCCAGACTACACTTTAACCTTCGAATATTATTTTCTAACACGTTGTCAAATAAGTAGACTTAGGACTTGAGGATTTTGACTCGAGGAGGCTATTCTAACAGTTAGTCGAGGCTACTCCAACAATTGATCGTGCCATAACAGTCAGAGGGATGTTATTGGAATGCCTATTTTAACCTTGTTTTAGCTGTTTTCTTTCTACGTCTACTTCAACGACACAGGTAAGATGGTTGGACCTCTACATGGCATTCCCATGACACTCATAGGGAGGAAGTAGCGGCAGTGAAGGTATCATCCAAGCTTTCCTTGACTCAGCCCTCGGCGGCTCGCCCTCGGGATTGGAACAGGTTTGGGAGGTAGTATTCGAATCCTCGCGGGCGCCAACAGCTTCTACGGTTTCAAGCCATGCCTTGGTCTCCTCCCTCTCCTCGCCTTTGCAAATCTAAACCAGCTTGGCATGAGCACCGGCATCTCCGCCGTCTGCGGACCGCTTGGGCATTCCGTCCGCGACCTCACCCTTGTCATGCGCGTGATCAGGGACCAAAAACTCTGGCTCGTTGACCCAGCCGTCAGGCCACAAGTTTTTGAAGCTGGGGCAGCTCAACGGAAACCCGTAGTCGGCATCATCCGTGGTATCTCTGAAGCAGCCGTAAAACAAAACGCTGCAGGCTTCGACATCAAAGATTTCCACCCCTTTCACGTTCACCCAAGTGCACGAGATGTCCGAGCAGCTCTTCACTATCGACAGACCCCAACGCTCGCGAACAATGGAACGCTACGAATCTCGCACAGCAGAGTTTTCCCGCGGGTTCGCATACGGCCGTTGAGCTAGGAAAGTGCACGAATGATCTGTATGCCGTGCGAGTCAACGCGTTGGATTCGCTGGCTTCATTACGCTAAGGGAGGGGGTGAACAGAAATCCTGCGTACTGGACGTCATACTTGAGCAGCGTGACGGTGAAGAGGCGACAGAAGCGCGGGCCCATGCAAGTTCAATGCAGTGCTCTTATTTGAGGATGGGCTTCTGCCTGCCGCGTAGACAACATTGTGTTACATTAGGTTGCTGGGTGTCGTGATGCCATTATTGGCGCCAAGTGAAAGACACGGGTGCCACGGTTCTAGAGCCTCTGCTGGACCACTCTTTTTCAACTGTAGACCATGGATACCTCTACATCTTCCCTCACGCGAATAGCCTGCGGACCCCGAACTAGCTCGAGCTTATCTTCCTTACCAGCAGCAGGGATGGCCTATATACTCAACAAACGGTACGCTAGTGTCGGGTTGTCGAGAGGATTGGGCGGAGGGGCAGCGTAGTTTACAAGTAATTTGGGGTTCCGCTCGTAGTGAAAGCAGAAGAAGGAAGGGAGCAGTTCAACACAGGTGGGGAAAGCCTTCCAGAGGGACTGAAAACCTTTGGTCAGGCCGTTCTCTTGATAAATCGGATGCCAACCTTTGTGATATGATTCTGAATAATTGGAAATAGTGTTTCTAATAGCCCACAAAGACATGCTAAGTACCGTGCAATTGATGGCAGCGTCATAGCTCTCACCGGGAGCCTTGTCTTAGGCACTGGTTGGTTGGCCAGGGCGGGGAGGATAGCCCAGTGGATTTCTGGATTCCAAAACGGGAAGCTGCTTGGTGAAGCTGGCGGGGAGCACGGGTCTAGGCTTGACTGCAAAAAAATGACCCGGCCTACCTATTTGGGTACGGATTTGCATATCTCAGTGTCACTCCCGGCGTGGAGCACAAGGCGTAGCAAAACAACGATCCCGCGGCTGACCAACATGTGATTCCCTCTGAGCACACACCACCTCCAGAAGTCCGCCTCTCCCTGTCGAGAAACCACACAGAGCCTCAAGCTTTGGGAACGAGTTGCCCTGTGTAACGGTTCGAGGCCCCGTGGTGAGGGGTGACTCAACCAAGTTCCCCACTTCAACCTCTCAGACCGCTCTCTTTTCATCACGATTTTCATACCTCTACCACGGAACACCATTTCATGACTCTACCCTCAGCACGGAACTCCATTTGACTCTACCGCAGAGCGCTACGGCCATATAAAAATACAGTCTCCCTCCTGCCAACAATCAAAATGGCTTACTATCGCGACAACCACCAACAGTCGAAACAGAGAGATCGAGGTGCGCCTCTTGCCGGTTCCGTTCAACCAACTGTCTGCTAACTTGCTGGTAGGGAAACGTCCTCAGAGCGTGAGGAAAGTGGGGCAACTTCTTCGTAGAAGTCTACGCCTGAACCCCGAGTCAGGCTCATACGTCGAACACCAACGTCCTCCTGCGGCGAAGAAGACTTTGCAGCAAAAGGTACGCCGTCTTGTCCCTCTCATGTCGACTCAAGCTGACTTTCTATAGGATCAATCAACAACTTCAGAACCCAGGAGTCAAAAACGATCACGCGAAGCCGAAGACCTACCCATCAACGTCACGGCCGCACCCCCCTCGAAGCAACCACGAACACTCTCGAATTCTACTGCTACGAGCCAGGCAAATCGAGAGGTGTCATCCGGCAGCATTGATCCTATCAATCATTGGCGGAAGAAAGGTACTTGGCCTAAGGAATACTTCGAGCCAAGGCTCATAATGGATTATCAGCTCGCAATAGGGGCGACGCCTTCCCTTCGCCGCAAACGATCGGTGGCTTCTCTCGTGGCAAGCTCGGCCACGCCCAGCGACCAGAAGCCGAGCGAGGAGAAGAGTTATCTGTATAGTGATTCACGTTATCATATTCTGCTTGAGATCAAGGGCAGTTTCATGACTAAGGACGAAGAAGGTCCTAGGAAAGAGAGCAAATATCTGTGCCAGAAATTGCTTGCAGACGACCAAAACGTTCCACTGATCTCACGTTTCTCTGAGATTATTTTCGATTCGACTTGCTCAACGATTGAACATAGAAAGGAGGCCAAGGTTTTCCGGGATATTACTCATCTGATAGTCCCTTCGGCGGAAGAGCTCGCTGACTTCGGATCTAAGCATCTTAAATGTCTAGTTGAAGCTATCAATGAAGGTTGGAGTAATTCAAGGCCATTAACCAAACCTCGTCCGCAACCCGACTATTCTGTGGGATTCAAACGAAAGGCGTTCACCGAGGATCAACTTGTCAAACTTAAACCATATATTGGCCAGTTCCTTAACGGAGATCTATCCTTCTTTATGGCCACCTACTATATGTACTTCCCATTCCTCAGCTGCGAAGTCAAGTGCGGTGCTGCGGGTCTTGACATCGCAGACCGACAAAATGCGCACAGCATGACGCTTGCAGTGAGGGGTGTCGTCGAGCTTTTCCGGGCCGTTAAGCGCGAGAAGGAGATCGATCGGGAAATCCTAGCCTTCTCTATCTCGCACAATGATCGGTCAGTTCGAATCTACGGACATTACGCTGTAATTGATGGGGCCAAAACTACCTTCTACCGCTACCCTATTCATGACTTTGGCTTTAAAGCATTAGATGGAAAAGATAGATGGACGGCGTACAAGTTCACCAAAAATGTTTACGATGCGTGGATGCCGACTCACTTCAAACGGCTCTGCTCAGCCATCGATCAGTTGCCTGCCAAGTCAGATTTTGTTGTCCCGCCGCTTCCACAGGGCTCCGAGCTCTTGTCAGGCCCAGAATCCTGGCATCTCTCGCAATACTCCGCAGAGTCGCCAGGCCCACAATCCTGGCATCTCTCGTAATACAGTCAACTCCCGGTTATACGATACAATTTTGGCAGACAATTTTGATCGGATATCTGAATTATCGGTCTATTGAGAGCGTTAATCGTTAGTTTTAAGCAATTTTGGCTAGGACGCACGAACGGTTAAGTGAAAATATCGGCCAACCGGAGATCGTATAAACGGGAG
Organism: Beverwykella pulmonaria; assembly: GCA_001599595.1. Taxonomy (NCBI): domain Eukaryota; kingdom Fungi; phylum Ascomycota; class Dothideomycetes; order Pleosporales; family Melanommataceae; genus Beverwykella; species Beverwykella pulmonaria. Next base: position 3,211,485 of record BCHH01000004.1, read on the forward strand.
TTGACTGTACTTCGCAAAGTCGCCAGGCCCAGAATCCTAGCATCTCTCGCAATCTTTCGCAGCGTCGGTATCTCGGTCAGGAGAAAGCGAGAATCAGTTAAGTATTGGGGATGAAGGGTATATCACTCCAAACACCTTAATCACGGAACAAGAAGTCCCAAAAAGGCGAAGGGAAAAAGTAGCAAAACCGAAGCCCTGAATAAAAGTGTCGCTCAGATATACCCTTCATCCCCAATACTTAACTGATTCTCGCTTTCTCCTGACCGAGATACCGACGCTGCGAAAGATTGCGAGAGATGCCAGTACGTTGTCTAGCTATAGGTCTTGAGCAAGCTAGCTTGAACGAGCCTCACAAGGATGATGGGAGGGGTAGAAATAGCGATTGCGGGGTGTGGGTTTAGTATACAATATCCAGGTACACTAAGGAGTTAATTTTTCGGTTTGGTAATAGAGATTTGGTTTTGCGATTAGATTGATAGCAGATGGCTCTTCACAATACAACTATTCGATATTCGATCAATAAGCTCATGCCACGCGTGCTAGAGACACTTAGGCTCTTGGCCCAATCGCACTTTACGTGTACTGGGCCTGCCTCCTCTGCCAACGTACTGAGCATGGAGAAAGCAAATCTGTAAATCGAATGAGCCCTTCAAGGAGCATGCTTGTACCATCGCCTATACAACATAGGGGCGCTATCGTGAGCAGTAAAGCCATGTTGACAAATACCAAAGTACGTGAGAAACAAGAAGAAGACGTACAACACAGCAGCTCATCGGGCGCATGATATTCCGTCAGAATGACTTCTTAGGGAATGAATTTTGTTTGACGTGACAGAGGCGTCGGTATTGTCGTTAGGGACGAACCGGTGATGGATGGCACTCTTGGGCTCAAAGAAAACAAAATCGACGCGGCACAGGGACGAGCTGGAGTAGAAAGGTATCTAAAGGGAGAGGTGCTTCAAACTCGGTGGGTGTGTATGTAGCAACCATCTTCCTGTAAGCTCCATCGTGGTATTCCCGTACTCTAAATTGCCAGGATTTCGAGACTATGTTACCGCCAATCAAACCAGGCGCATCGGGAAAATTTTCTGTCTTAAAAATGTTCGTTGAGCAAACTGCTCCCCATTTTTTTGAGACCGGTTTTGAAGGGAAGATAGCCCACGAGCATGATGAAAAAGAAAAGTGTTTCCCAAACCAAAATGTTAGTTGCCAGCGTTAAGACAAAAACCAGTCATGCATCCAAGAACAAGTCGTCAGGCACGCATCCACCATTTAATCCCAACGCGTCGCACGTCAGTCCACCAAAGAGGACATATCAACGTTCTTCTTATTAGGGATTGCCACATGTCCATGGTGGTGCGCGATAGTCTATGTGCCGCGAGGCATGGCTTAAGCTTGATCCTTTTTGAAGAGTCGTTTCTTGCACAGCACAAGTGGAGAATGAGAGACCGTGGCACTGAATAATTACTTCCGTCATCATATATCAGCTGTACATTACATGCATTAGGGACAATACATATTTTGATATACTCTCACCCTGCTTACACTGTGCAATGACCCTGGAAGTGGTAGGTGACGTGTGATGGGGAGGAAAAACGCAACTTTTGTTCAGCACTGCTTGCTCAGCAAAGTGCTGCCGTCTCTTGGCTGATGGCTTAGATGTTGTGAGGTGTAGTTCGTTCCCCTGGGGTTGACCTGTTTCGTCGATGATGCCTGAAAGAGCCGTGCAGGAGCAGATTGTGGGTAGTGAAACTTAGAGGAAAGAGGCGAAAGGAGTGCATACGAAGCGGCGAATTTGTAAATAGAAACTTGAGATAATGTTGCAAAAATTAATCAGCCACGTACGTCTCGGGTACTTTAACAGCTAGAACAGGAATTCAAAATTGACTTCCAATTGGAATCGTCCTGGTCAATTCTCTGCAAGGTATATGGTGTGTACACACACTATGTTCTGGTAGTTCTGGTACCAATTCGAGTCCTCAACTGTAGCGTCTGAATTTCTCGTACTTACTGGAAGAGATGGCTTGCCCATGGCCCATCCTCGGCCCGGTCCGGATCAGATCGCCTACGTATCGTCAAGAATATCACGATGCCGAATGTACACCTGCCTCTGGTGTTTTGGAACGAGGCCGATTTCTTTCAGCTACGATAGACCCAACATTAAAACCGACAACTAACCCTCTCGCAATCACAGACTAAGGAGTCACCAACAACGGCTAGTACGACAAGATTTAAAAAAAAAAGTGATTTGCACTCACCAACTCATATCTACAGCAGTGTGAGAATGAATAAATGTGAAGAGTGGAACAGTGTAAGAAGGCCATAGGAGAGGAGGACCCACGGGTGGAGCTTGAGAGCCTAGCCAGGTAGAAAGTTCCCCGATGGAGGCAATCTGGAAGATTAGCTAAATATCACAAATGTCAATGAAGAAGTATATTAATTAGTTGTTTTGCCACAAGTAAGCTGAAGTTGACGATAGTCGCCTATGAAAATGGAAGACGATCTGAGCAAGCTGTCTTGATTGAGTAGCAGGAAGGTCATACGATGCTTCCGTTGTCCCGCCAGCCAGGGTCTCACCCATTGGAAAATAACCAACATAACAGCGAAGAGACATGACAATACATTGGGCTAGCCAAACAGCAATATCAATATCATAAGCCCACGCTTTCGTTCCTTCTCCACTCGAGAATCCTTATTCTATCCTGACCTCCGAAACTAAACCTTGTCACCGCACAGCCGCCTTCCCCATCAACTTCCCTGACCTGAGTTTCTCATTGTACTCGTCAATCAACCCGTTTACATTCTCTAAATTGGTTTCCTCAAGCCAATCTGTAGCATCTTCATACCCCGCCCACTTCACGAGAAAGTACTTCGCGCCCTCACGATACGAGTGACCAACAATGCTTTCAGCGATATATTCCTTGCGGTCTGAGTTCTCTGCATTTTCATCTCTCTCCACGTTCTCTTCGTTTTGAACGGCCATATCTTCAGGAACGGCATGGCTTGGTGTATAATCTTCTTTGGATTCGGATTCCTCTTCAGACTCCGACTGAGACTGCTGAAGCGGTACATGGCGACGTGAATCAGCGATGCTCGGTGTTGAAGTTGGATTGCGAGACGATGATACGCTCCCTGTCCTAGGTCTTTTGGAACGATGCCGTGTGTCTTCATGGGAATTTTCAGATTCAGACCGTTCGGGCATCCGTCGCTCTGCTATGAGCTGTTCGGTTGCACCGTCGTCCGAGTCGTCAATATCAGGTACCTCGGGGTGTCCGTGGTGCACGATTGAAATTCGGCGATGGAGGGCAATCGGGGAAGTGGGTAGGGCGCTGTTGGCGACAAATGCAGAGCGCATGAGGTCAGGCGATCCTTGTTTACTTCCGATGTCTTGCTCTTCATCCTCGTCACCTTCGCCCTCAGATTCGGCGATGATATGTTGTTGTGCCTCCTCTTCGCCAAGACCGGGCGAAACTGCAATGTGTGTTACGTCTTCCTCTTCCTCTTCGCTGACATCTAGATGACTAAGCGCTTGGTCTTTAGGCCTCAAGCCTATTACATACCCTCCCCGGCCCCTCCCGCGTTCTCTCCCTCTGCCTCGGCCTCTGCCTCTACTCCTTCCTCGTCCTTTTCCTCGCCTTCGCGACGGCTGTCCTGTCTGTGGGTCCAGCCCACCCATCCCCGAAGTCTGCGCATTTTTCTCCAGCCGATGCTGTGCCAGCGCCTCAGTCTCATGGCGCCTCTGAATCGCTTCAGCTTCAGCCTCGGCACGGAACTGGGCGTTTTCGAAGCGTTCCAACTCGCGCTGGGAGACGTAGCGCAAAATGACACTCATATCTACCTCCAATGTCTCTTCTTCCTCCTCGTCGTCAAGACTGCCATCCATTTCGCGCATGTGACTCTTCCCACCTAGCGGAGTGGCATGCTCATATCTTTTGTGCAGGTAGCGCACCTTCACAATGTAAAAGTTCCGACAGTGTCCATCTTCGGTCTGCCTGCGCGCTACGATGCGGCTCTGCGCATTCGGTATCGGACATTCATTGGAGAGGTTTCGTGTAATGGTTGGTGGTGCTCTGCGTATGTGCCAGAGGTCATTGTAGATTTCGGGGCCTGGATGGTACGTCTCCCAAGTCCACTACGTATGGCCAAATTAGCTCGTATTTACATATGTCAAATTGGTTTGCAAGTAGAAAAGATTCATTTAAAGATGGTGGCGTACAATCATCGTTTTGGGTTTGTTTGTCGACCCGCGTGAGCGACCATGACCACGCCCGCGACCGCGCCCTGATCCCCTCGTCGCCATGACGGATTCGAGCAAAAGCGCAGCGTGGAGAGGGCGTCAGATCGGGTACAGTGAGGCAGGGGCAGAAGCCGCCGGGTTTGTGGGTGCGTCATGGTGAGAGGGCGTGAATGGAGACTTGTCGGTAATCTGCAGATGGGTTAAGTCTGCAGGCTGCTTATGTAAAACACCACGCCATGCCAAATCGACGTCAGCCATCTATGCATGCGTGGGCACTCCACCAGCCTCACTCTCACCAGCCTCACCACCGCCACCTCAAATTCCCTAACCGTCTACTTTCACCCGGCTCTCACTGAACGCTCACTGAACGTTCGCCAAAGGTAGCGTACTGAAGGTCAATGCATAACGCCCTCTGGCAGATCCAACGGGGAAGCATACTCAGATTGTGCAGAGTTGTATATGGTCTATGTAAAGGCCCATACCACACTGTGGTGATATGAAAAAACGAAACCAGAACATCAAGATCCTGCCCTCCAATGCTAATCTTTTACTCAAACAACCCTTCCAAGATTCTCCCAGTCTAACCATGAAAGATGAATCCACCCAGTTCGACCATTTCCTTCCCAATATCTTTCCCAATCCCCAGCCCATGGCACTTTTTAATATCTAAATTCGCATTCAACCTGCTCACCATATCGCCATCCGTGCTCGGTGTCCCGCACCGATACTCAGCCGGCAGACCTTGGCGTGCCAATCGACGATATCATACTCAACCCCCAGATCCTCATCAACCTCCATCCCACGTTCCACTAAAAATGTTAAACATCTTCTCGCTTGCCCCTTCTCGACGCCCGTCCATCTCGATCTCCCAACGTTGTCACCCTCGCCAAAAAGCTCGGTTGCTCTTGCTGCTTCTCCATCTTTGCCTTCCACTCCGCTTCTGCCTTTGCTGCGTTCCGCTTCACCCGCGCCGTGTTCCACTTCATATAATAACAACAGAACGGGAAGAGCACTGTATCCACGACACACCATGTGAGAAGAATCCCAATGTTCAAGCCGATCCGAGGGTGCAGATCGAACAGAATTTGCCGAGTGGCTTCGACGACTGGAGTGGTGCGTTAGGTTATAGAAGGAGGAGAGAGGAAGCGGAGGGCCGAGGAAGACTCACTGTTGTGCATCGGCCAAGCATATCCCCACCGATAGAATCCTGCCGCTAACGGCAGCGGGTAGAAACCGGTTGACACATTCGAGATCACCTGATTTCCGTCAGCGATGCCACTCTTGAAAATATCACGACCGACTCACCCAAAATATCAACCACAGCGCCGTCCACGGGGTCCCCAACAGCATCGCCATATTCTCGCTCGCCAATCCGAAAGCAGTCATTCCTATCCAGTTGATCATCCAATACACGACGAACGTGGCTCGATAATACGCATTTGGATTGTGCGCCGGCCACACATGAGACGCTGGTTTGCGGGACATGGGCATGAGGAAGGCGAGTGAGACCAGGCTATAGACGCAAGACAAGAGAAAATAGGACGCGACGGTTGCAACATATCGCCAGATGGCGAGCTGATAGAAGTGTAGTGGCGGATGGCCCTTGGGAGCAAGGTATTTCAAATGTATTGGCAGAAAGAATGTGAAACTGAAGAAAGAGATGATGATCAGGTAAATCAACCCGATACTCACTGCTGGTGTAGCAACCGGTGGCCCGAACGGCCGCAGATCGTAGAGTGTGAACTCTATCCCCGGAGAGATCGCTTGTGGTGCGACATCCAGGTTCAGGTCCTCCACCGACGTGTTCTGTAACAGATGCGCAATCCACTCCCGGCCGAAGCTCGAGACGGCAACTTTCTGGATAACCGTCATCGACGGTAAAATGTAACTCGTAGTCGTTGTCTGGTCCCGCGCTGAATTGAAAATGATCTGGCACGCTCCGAGCGGATCGTAACTCGAATTCCCTTCTAGCACTGCGGCCCGCAGGAGGGCTGTCGCATTCGGATTGATCACCACAGCAGCCCACGCATGGAAATCCCAGACGCTTTCCCGCACTTGGAGTGGGTCGTTGTTGAAATCTGAGGGGGACCTGAACGTGTAGCCTGGATGGTTGCCAGGGGAGTCAAGTAGGCTTTGGATGGAGCGTGTGACGAAAGGACCTACGAAGGGGGTTGTATTTGTGTAAGGAGCGACCTGGGTGTCGAAATCAACGACCCAGATCCCGAGACTGTGGATGTGTGATTCCTGGCCGAAGAGCGCCGCCCAGTAGAGGGAGAGGAAGGCTGTGATTGCCAGTGCGAGAAGGACATCTATAATCCTATTTAACATTTTGGTCGTTCTCAAACATTCAAAAATCAAAATGGGACTTACTTGTCCGCAACCACAGCTTCAAAACATGCAGCCTCACCCCCGCCATGCTCCAGTGCCAGAACCCGACTGGCTCTAGTGGCTGCTGCTGCGCACGACCACTTCTGCTACTTCTCGTTCTCCCATTCTGCAGCGTAGTCGGTCTTGTTGGCGGTCCATTCCCATTATCTTGCTCATGCTCAGTCACCACTTTTTCAATGTTCAATTGGCTCTCTGTCGCCTCATTCTGCTCCTGCTCGTCCTCGGTGCTCGACTCTGAATCTGACGACGAAACAACCTCATTCTCGTAGTCTGGCGCGATCTGGCATCCTAATGTTGGTGTGGGCATCTCGTCGTTGGAAGCAGTAGAATCCAGCCAATTGGGGATATCTTCCCAGAATGTAGATCCGGAGAAGCGAGGAACTTGGAGACTTTTAGGAGCTGGAGCAGAACAGATTCTGGCAAACGGAGTAGATCATGTTATAAGGTTTGTTCGTGGTCTGTGACTAAGCCGCGTGCCTTGCTCTTGATGGTGCTGGGTGGCTTACAGTGCTTATGCAGCGTGCGCTAGTGCGCCGCTAGTCCGTGAGGTACTGGTGTGGGTGGAGCGGGAAGCAAGGGAGGTTTTGATTGGTTGCTATGCATTTTGCCGAATACAGGTTTTTATTCAGAGAACAAGCAGCTAGCCTTGCGTGTGGTTGGGGGTGTTGTATTTGCCAGCAGGTATTTTACATGAGACTGTATATAGCATAGGAGAAATAATGAGGAAGGTGCGGTGGCTCACAAACCAAAACTTCATGACTTTGTACATCTGCCAACAATCCATCTCATCTTCAACTTCCCTATGAAAAGCACTCGCTGAAAATCTCCACGCTCCCTTCCCGCTTCCCGACCACAAACTCGAAGTTCAACTTCGCCACTTCATTTCTTGTCTGCGCGACAACGCCCCAATTCGAGCACACTCCCACCATGGTCTTCTCGCCACTCGTACTCGAAGCCGACGACGCCAGGATTTCAGGGAGATTGGGGCGGGAGCCATAGACGTGTGTTATCAATTCTGTAGACGAGGTAGTTGATTTCGACCGCTGGAGTTGGCTTTGGACGAGCAGGCACGAGCAAGCCTGTACATCGTTCCTTGAACTTGTATTTGGACCTGAGCTTAGACTTCTGCGTGTGCGCTTCGGTTGGGACGAGTCGAATTGCGACCAGAAGGATCCTTGGGGCAACTCCTCCTCCTCCTCCTCTTCATCAATCAGTGTCGAAGATACATTAGTCGAGAAACTTGAGCGTGTATTTATATCGCTCTCCTCGGGTTCGGTGTACGCCAGAAAACGCTCGTCCTCCTGGTCCTCCTTGTCGTCGTCCTCCTCATGCTGCTGCTGCTGCTGCTCCTCAATCTCCACTTCGAACGGCTTATCCGGGTTATAAATTCTTAACAACGGCCTCCGTGATAAATTCCTCCCACACTGCTGTCGCAAATGCGCAAACGGATCAAACGGTAGCATTTCCGGCGCAGACTCGATCTCCGATTTTGGACACGTGGCGTAAAACTCTATCGTGACTGCTACTCCTGCTTCGTGCAGAGTGGTACTATGGCGTGTGAGCATATCGGTAACTGTCGTATCGAATTGAGGTTCGAGATGCCGCGTGGTCCAGAGAAAGCGTATACGCCGGGTGCGCAGTCGCAATGGATCTTCCATGCAGAGCTGCTCGAGGTAGTCCATGATGGAGAGCGGGAAGGAGACGCCGGTTGAGGTTGCAATGAGAATTAGATTCTCGTACTTCTCCCACGCAGGCGGTGTGCCGTATGGCCCATCAATGAATGCCGTCAGGGAAGACGAAGGGCGGCTTGCGTTGGGGCAGGGGCGGGAGAGCCACTTGGAGTAGTACTGGGCCAATCGTCGTGTAAGGCCGGAGTGGGATCGGATTAGCAGTACCATCTCATTCATTGATGGGGGGTCTGGGGTAGGAGAGGTTAATAGCAAGCGGTCGTTCTCAATGTCAGAAACTTTGCTCGGTGGAAGGGGAGATGAAGAGTACTGAGCGCTGGTTGCTGGTGTGAAAGGATGGACTTCGAACCCTCCTAGCTTTGGGAAATATAATCGCATGTGCTGCCCGGGCTTCCATGTGAACGGGATGTCGCAGATACGGATAACAGTCGTCGACTCGGATTTTAGTGCAGTGACACAGCTGACCACTGGCGCAGTCATCTTCACTGGATATCCTGTCGTGATCGCCTTGCGACCTGGACCTTTCCTGAACTTGGAATACTTTCCCTTGACCGTTCGAATGCAGATGTTATTCCGGAAGAATGAGTAGTAAGAAAGACATCTGTCGAACAACAAAATGCTAATCGACATGTAAATAGGCGTCCTCGCGTACTTGGGGACATGTTTGAACAGAATCCACAAGAACAACCAAGTCGAAATCCAATGGTTGATGTAGAACAGTCGGTAGCTCCATCTTCGCACTGGCAGAATGCTGCTCAACGCGATCCAAGTAAGAGTTCCATAAGCTCCAGCCCCGTAGCGAACGATTATCATGACCTTGTCCGGAGAACTGATGATGTCGGAGATCTCAATCGACTGCATCATGATCCCCATATGCGTAGTCGCGGACAGGAATAGAATGCGGCCTGCCCATCGGTGTACCCAGTTGACCCTCTCATATGATAAAGCTGCGAGGACATTAAGGGGCCCGCGTTTCGTGGCGAGGAGGTACACGAGTGGGACTTGGGCCAAGGTGATCCACGCCGCACGGAAAGCAACATCGTCGACAAAATGGGGCGAGAAACGGGGCGCATCTACCGATACAATGAGTGCGCTGATCATGCAAGTAAATGCAGTGCGAAAGAGGAATTTTCCGAGAGGAAGCGAGGATATCGCGGAGCCGAACAATTGCGGGAATGTAAGTAGAGAAACAGCTTTGAAAAAAGCGACGATCTTGACGAGGTATTGGGGAGTAGATGAATTTCGTATCCGGAGCGAACAATGTATGCGATGACTTGAAGCTCGTCAGTATATCTGTGAGTGCGGAGCGGGAATCCAGCATTTACCACCGACGACGCCACCAGCTAAATGTTCTCTGAATCGCTCGTGTGGCAATGACAGCCAATATCACAAGCCATATTAACTGTGCCAGACGTTGATCGTCTTTACTGCGATGCCGTAGGTGGTGCTGATGTCGGACCTCATCTAGGTCATCGATCGGTTCTCCCATTTCGGCGACGCGCGGAAGAGGTGCGGCAATTGCCAGCCGACATGCGCCTGGAATGCAAACTGCAGAGTAGACGACGGAAAAGAAAAGAAGCAAAGAAAGAGAGGGGTATCTTAGGGAAATTTCACGACCATGGACCGCAGCGATGAATGCAAGTGCAAGCACCCTCCAGAGGTAAGGCACAAATGGAGTGCAAAAGGCATGGAAACCCTTTGGAGCAATAGCCAAGACGCTTAAAACTGCCCTTTGGTCTCGAGACAGTGATCAGACCCGGATCCCGGCGATGTGCATCGTTTGACAGCTCCGAAACATTGCTGGTATTGAGTGTTGCGCGTCGTTTTGCGGACGCTGGAGCGATGTGGCGATGAATCCATCACTGTAGAAAGTGGACAATGACACTGCCTCATTTACGCATGTGATCTTGACATGCACAGTTGGTTTTCAGAGATAGAAGCGACAGAATATTAGTCAAAATGTTGATGGTGGAGGGATCATGTGTGGAGCGGGTTGAGGGGATGTGTCTCAGCCTCGCCAAGGCCCTAAGGCTAAACCGACGATACGTCATGCGTGTCACCCCTGGAAAGACGCAACCTGTCGGTACTTTTGGGAAAGTACCGATGCATTAGGGCAGAGATTTTCGGAGTCATAGCATGAAGAGAGAGGTACGTACGAAATTGGAAAACTTCGTTGCTCACCCTTTGTTCAAGGGTCTCGACGAAGGCCACATCTTCAAATTTGACTCAACCTATCGTACCTTTTTGACGAACTGTTAAGAGTACAAATGGTTTACGTATAAAGTAATCCGCCATATCTTCCCTCCGAAAAGCTTGCCCTAGAAGTCCCCTCCCATATCAAAAGCCCAGAACTCCGGAAATGTCCACCCTGCCATATCAACTTGCATATCATGCAGCCCATCCCACGCGCCCTGTTGTCCCACACCCGTTCTGTCACCCTCATTCAACGCATCCACTATACCCGTCGCACCCGGAAGCAAAGTCGCCATCTCAAATCCTTCGCCCATGCCCCTCGGTATACCACCGGTAGGAACCACCACGCTTGAAATCGGCGTCCGCACATCGCTCGGCGTAGCACCAGCAATGGTACTGCGCAACGACGACGCAAAGCTGTTCCCGGGATCCTTTTGCATGGCCAGGACGCGGAAGCAGAGCGCAGTTGTGCGGTCCACTGCTTTCCGCACGCGGGACTTGATGTCGTCGGTGTTGGTGAGCGATGCGATGGATGTGATCGGTAGCCCCGAGGTTGTAGAGGGCAGGATGCCGATGGAGGCGGACACCAGCCAGTACTCCATGTATCCGGTTCCGAGACGCATGACCTTATGCTCATAGAGGGAGCGAGCGCGTTCGATGAGTGCGATGGCGGAGGTGCAGAGCGTTGTTGCAAGGAAGTTCTGGTGAGGTAGTTGTGCAACTTTGAGAGGTGGGCCCGGTGGAATGGGGTATGCGAATGGGTTGTTTCGACCGAAGTTGTCTGCGGGGGCCGGTGTGCTGCTGGCAGGGGTGTGTGTTGTAAATGTCTGCTCGTTGGATGGGGGAAATACTGAATTGTTATATACGACCTGCGATAGCGTGAATGCTATTCTCAAGACGTCGTTCCGAAGATGGTTCAGTGCGAGTATGCTCTTGCTGTTGAGCTCATCGTAGAGGGAGAGCAGACTGTTTGCGGCATCTATACACGCTGTGAAAGAGAAACTGTAGTGAGGATTCTGAGAAGCGAGTTTGGCGTACGGTCGATGCAGCATGAGCAGAAACTGTCGAAGCTGGAAGTCGAGCAACGCAGAGGCGGTTGTGGCTCGAGAGTCATTCCAAGAGGGAAGCGAGGAGAGTAACGCGCCCAGCTGGGCATCGTAGTGAAGCACATCTGAGTACTGAAGTTGGGTTGTAGGGTTGTTGAGGAGCTGCATGAGGTGAACTCGGAGAGGCAGGGATCGGAGGCTCACGATAAGGTAGGATGTGGATGTGAAGTGGTCTATCGGTCTGCCGGCCGGTGCTTGGGTCGCGTCTGTAAGTAATCCCTCGTCCGGTATGTTTGCCGGCGGCTGCGAGTCAAAGTGTAACCCACAGAGCGAGGATTGCAGACCGCAGTCAGTCGAGGACTGGAGCTCGAGCTCCATCATCGTGACCCATAGTCTTCTCCTCATTTCCTTCTCGAATTCAGTGATTCTGCCACCCCTGACGAGTGCCGGATTTCTATGCATGCCAGAGGCCATAGCCAGTCGGACTATATCGCCAGAGGTTACCCAATCCTGCTTCAGCTTTAGGCAGTTCACTCTCTTGGCGAGGAGGGAAAGACAATGAAGCTGGAAGAAATGCAGTGTCAAGTGTTTTCGAGACTGGCGTGAGATCCAAGCGTCGCATGCCTCGATCAAGTTGGAAGCAGACTCTCGGTCCGCAGAGCTGTCTCCAATGAAGACGTTCGCTTCGTTTGCAGAGAGGCACTTAGTGAGGGCTATGATCAAAACGAGGATGGTCGCAAAGCTGCCCGTGACTTCCCCGCCTTGCCGCTGCTCCCAGAAGATGCGGTATTCATTCCAGAAAGTAGGTTCGTGGAGGATGCGGTATGAAGTTTCGAACGCCTGAAAATAGAGAGTGATTTGGGCATCCACGACACTCTTTTCTGGCACGAGCTCGAGGATCTCGGCATCATTGCCTTGGGTCTTGCGTTCCTTCTCTTTCTTGTTCTCTTTTCTCCGGCTACGAAAAGTCTTAAAATCGCCGCGGATCCGGGTTATGGAGCTGTCCGATATCAAAGCCTCTCGAGTGAAGGCCTGTAATTCGCCAAACTACGGTAGCAGATAGCGTTAGCAGGGGTCGGCCATGGCAGGCGCGACGGATTCGCGGGTTGGATGTACCTGGGATATAATGCTCAGCGGGCTTGTTGAACCATAGAACTGGGTCTTGAACCCTTTCCCTCGAAACATCATCGCTTCGTGAACAACGGGCTCGTGCGCATGGGCATCAAAATCGTCCAAGTGGGATGGTGACACACCCAGGGAAATATCCTTGACACTGCTCACCCGCTCCAGCTTCCGTTCCATCGTCTCCAATCGCCGTTCTTGCACTCTGAGCTTCCAGGCCAGAGCATCAGACGAGATGGAGGCAGATGAAGGGCCTCCATTTAGCGCATGTTCGGGTTGCGCATAGGAGGCGACACCACCTTCATGGCCCTCGGCATGCAAAGTTAGGTCGTCAAGCAATCGTGGGTCATATGTGCATTGGTCGGCGCGTCCCGTCCTCTGACATCTTCCACACACGGGATAGATGCGGTCACATTTCATTTTACGGTTGCGACACGCATAGCATGACAAGACCTTGCGTTTCTTGCTGGCTCGCTTCTCAGGCGAGCCATCTGGCGAGTTGTCTCGCGACTCGCCGCTCTTGTTGGACATCAGAGAGCGGGGTGCGAAGAGCGACGAAAGGTATATTGACTGAGGTCGGACAAGGCGGAGATGGCAATGGAGATGTTTGGGGTAGTGAAGAGAGGTCGAGGTAGCCTCGGAGCTGGCGGAGATGATGCGGCCGAGCGCTTGTTAGTCAGCCGGAAGGATTCCATGCTGATTTAGGTGTTCCTCTCAGACTCTCTCGGCGATCTCGCAGGCTGCCCGAGGGTTGTGAGGATTCATGAACGCTGGGTGTGCCTGAGTGTCGTCCAGACGGTCTGCGGTAGACGTATGGGCCCAAGAGCACAACCGGCATGTTCCGAGCGTTGTGGCATCACCACTTCAAGGCCCAGCTACTGTAGACTTCGATTGGCGAAACCCAAAGCTAAAAACACAGGAGTGCAGCTGAGCACCACCATTTACATTGCGGTCTTCTTCTCATGTCTTCAAATCATAGAAGAGAAAGCCGTGAAGTGAACTAATGCAGGACAGGCGGAAAAGCACGGCGCAGTCAGCGCACTTGTGCGCATGAAAACCTCGCCCCGTCTCTCAACGTCTTTCTTCACCACTCTCATTCTCGAAAGCACATCTTTCCTCTCCGCCGTCATCGCCATCATCATCACCTTCACCTCGTCTTCAGTGGCGAGCAGCCCAAGGTTCGTCCACCGGCCCGTAACCCGTTTACCCGGCCTGTGCAGTGCATTCACGTTCTACATTGATAATCTCACGTGCTCGCCGACTACACAGATGCGGTCTGGAGCTTCCTGCTCTTTGCTGCGAGGCGTAAAATATGATCTCAGCTAACCGTAGAACCGCTTGCTACCACCATTCTACATGTAATTTATCCCGCCGTCTGAGCGCCCCCTCGTGATGAGCAGGCGCGCCAACTTCATCAACTTTGGAATGAATCCCAAGCTTTCACATCACGCCTCTACTGGTGTTTGGCTGCATTTTCCGCGCACATATTGCAGCTTGCTTTGATTCGCCCGACATTCCGCGATCGCCTTAACATGGCTGAGCTATATCCCACTATGGAGCCTCAACACCATCACAATGCTCCACTAGTCATCTAATCGGTTTCCAGTACCTAGGTTTTCCTACTATCCACACTCTACCTGCTGAAGCTCCGAGTAGCTCAGCAGTAGAGTTGCAGCGTGGCCCACACTTGCACAACTTGACCGCCAAGTGATAGGCTTTTATCCGCTCCTTCTCTCCGCCGCTGACGAGAAGTTTTGGTGGCCTCTCAGAAAAGCCTCCCTTACTTAAGGTACCACCTGGGACGTCTCTCTGGACTCGAATGGAGCCGCCTCTCAGCCTCCATCGAGCCTCAACCCACCAATTTGTGCCAGAACCCGGGTTTGCACCACAGCCTCAGGGGCAGCTTGCTTGGTGTGACGACCCTGCAGCTCGTCCACCAAATCTTTCCGACTTCCACGCCTGTGTTCAACTTTTCGGCACTAAATCTTGTACGACTTCATCGCCGTTTCCGCCTTCTAGAAACAAGGGAGCCTGTAGCTCCCGCTCGTTCGATCCTCAACAATACAGTCCTCTATTGGCTGGTTAAGGTCCAGAATCGTGTGCCGTTGGTGACTGTCACCCCACGGTCATGGCTGAGCCATGTCTGTGTCACCTATCGCAATAAACCTTCACCCGCGAGAATGCAACCGATGTATTCCAATATCCTCTGTCACCTGATGTTCACCCAACGAGGGGCGCAATAACCAAGCCGGCCAATACAACTCAGCGGATGCGACAATTCGAGCTGTCATCAGCAATATCGGACAAATCACCTTCCGAGCGTCGCGCTACGAGAACAACCATGGAGTGCATCGAAACCTTCGATTGGGCTACTTGCATGCCATTTTTCGAACCAAAGTTCTGCTTGCGGAGGTGAAAGTACATGGCGTAGAGTGTGGAGTCGGTACTTAGAGTGACAAATGCGGAGAACCCCTGCATCCCCACACACTCCCGGGTGTCCAGGTAAGCCTAAATTGACCCCAACCTCATTTATCTTGAGCAAGATCAATATACTCATCACAGTGCAGACTTGGTCAGCCTCTTTCCAGAATTTGAGAATCCAATATATCTATACCTTCCATACGATTAAACCACCAACAAGACCGCCTATTGAGATGAAGACGTTCCCTGACTGCGTTTCGAAACAAGGACCCATCGGGAGTTTTCTTGAATGCGAATTCAACTTCCCGGCCTTTGGAGCTCCGTGGGTGAAGGAAGCATTCTCTGTGACCGGGCAAAAGCTTATATTGGTACCTCCATTAGAGTAGCGATTGTACTCTTGGCGCCGGCAACAACACGCGGAGCAGGCTTGGCTCTCTCATCGAGTAGCAATGGTAAATCTTACGGCAATCAGACATTCCTTGCGCGCGCTCTTTTTTAGCGATGCCATTTGGAATCCCTGTGGTCGGCAATCATCTGCCTGATGACATTCTCTCTATGCCTAGCGGGCCTAGTGCCTGGCGTGGTGCTTCGTCCTTCTTAGCCGGACCCACGGCCGGACCTTACAGGCCTCTGATGTGAGGTATCATCTGCCCCTATCAAGTTGTAAGGTACTCCAACTGTCGTATATCTGAGCCTCATCTGCAATTCATTAACAGCCATATTGTTCCAGTGCCATGCCCCAATCATGCACTGCGCCCAGACATGAGGTCGAACCAGCTCAGCGACGATGTCACCGGGTCGAACATTTTCTATTACGCCGAACACTTGCTCGCTCACCAGCGCCACCTTGTTCATTTGCTTCCTGCAGACCACGCCGGTATGATGGAGATTGTTTCCGGTCGAGATCCATTCGCAAATTTGATCAGCCACAAGGAGACACTTTTGAACAATCTTTGGGAATTGAGGCACGCTGGAATATGCGCTTTCGTCCCTATCCTTGACATTATGATCTATCTGACTAGCTATTCTCGCTCCCGTCGACCCGATCATTCAGTCAATTGCTTACTTCCCGGACGGATGCCCTTCCCGTGCTGAAAGCAGCCGCCAATTTCTTGCCAGCCAAGACTTGGACCTGAGCATATAAGCTCTGGATGCCCCAGAAAGAAACGACCATCACGCAACACTTCTATCAACTTTCATCATGTATCGAGCACTCACCGTCGCCGCGGGCCTCTTTGCGCTGGCCAAGGGCCAATTGGTCGGCACCGAGCAGACCGAGACTCATCCTGGCATGACCTGGCAGTCGTGTACTGCGAAGGGAAGCTGCACAACCAAGAACGGAAAGGTTGTGATTGATTCCAATTGGCGATGGCTTCACGTCAAGGGAGGGTGCGTTTGACTCTTGAATGTCTCTCTGGTTTAGCAGTGTCTCACACATTCTAGATATAACAATTGCTATACAGGCAACGAATGGAACAAGACCGTGTGTTCGGACAACAAGAAATGCGCGACGAACTGCGCTCTTGATGGAGCTGACTACAAGGCGACCTATGGTATTACTGCCAGCGGGAACTCTCTGCAGTTGAAATTCGTGACTAAGGGATCTTACTCCACCAACATTGGATCACGTACCTACTTGATGAAGGATGACAGCACGTATGAGATGTTCAAATTGGCTCCCAACCTCGAGTTCACTTTCGACGTCGACTTGTCGAACCTGCCGTGCGGCCTCAACGGCGCACTCTACTTCGTCTCCATGGACGCAGATGGTGGTCTGAAGAAGTACTCGACCAACAAGGCCGGCGCCAAATACGGAACTGGATACTGCGATGCCCAGTGCCCTCGTGATCTAAAGTTCATCAACGGAGAGGTATGTTGTTAGCACCTAGTTGTGGAAATTCGAGCTGACGCATTTCATCAGGGCAACGTTGAAGGCTGGACAGCCTCATCCAACGACCAGAACGCTGGTGTTGGTGGCCACGGATCCTGCTGCGCTGAGATGGATATCTGGGAGGCTAACTCCGTCTCAACTGCTGTTACACCCCATTCCTGCAGCACCATTGACCAAAGCCGATGCGATGGCGATAGTTGTGGCGGAACCTACTCCGCCGATCGATACGCAGGAGTATGCGATCCTGATGGCTGCGATTTCAACTCATACCGCATGGGCGACAAGACCTTCTATGGCAAGGGCAAGACTGTTGACACTAGGTTTGTGACCCACTTGCCTTCGCTTGAGTATTACTAATGCGTGAATAGCAAGAAATTCACTGTCGTTACCCAATTTGTCGGCACCGGCGACTCTATGGAAATTAAGCGCTTCTACGTTCAGGGTGGCAAGGTCATTCCCAACTCCCAGTCCCAGATTGCTGGCGTCACCGGCAACTCTCTCACGACTCAGTTCTGCGATGCTCAGAAGAAAGTCTTCGGCGATACCTACACATTCAAGGACAAGGGCGGCATGGCCAACATGGCTAAGGCGCTCGAGAAGGGCATGGTGCTCGTGATGAGTTTGTGGGATGATCACTACTCCAACATGCTCTGGCTCGATTCTACGTATCCCACTGACAAAGACCCCAGCGTTCCCGGAATCGGCCGTGGAGAGTGCGACATTGGATCAGGTGTCCCGGCTGATGTGGAAAGCAAGAATGCGGACTCGTCGGTCACGTACTCGAACATCCGCTATGGTCCTCTTAACTCTACCTTCGGTTAGACATATACATAGATCAAGATCAAAAGCAACGATGCGGGTCCATAGGAGGCAAGTGGGGCAGCGAAGGATGGAAAGGTTGTCGCAGACATTTCGTTCAACAGAACTGACAGCGTTTGTACATATTTTATGAATACCAGGAGTGAGTTGAACTATTGCACCTGCTATAGTATATCATACTTGTGGAATTCTTGGACGAGGTACCCTGGAATAATTCTCACGATCGCCGACGAGGTTACAGTAAGCTCATATGCCAATGCCCAAGAGTCCAACGTGGTCACAGGTCACGTGTTACTTGTTTCTATCCAGCAACATTACAAACACCTTCAGGCGCATGTTCATTCGTTCTTCTATAAGTCTCCCTAACCCCCAAATGACATTTAGACTGCGTTGCATCGCTAGATTTCTTACTTGGTTCATGGGGCCGTTGTTCATTCACCCTAATCCCAGCGGACCAACGTCCATCATTTATCTTCCGTCCAGTCGGTCGTCGATTCGGTGTACCACTCCAGGTTTCTTCAAATTCTAGCGGCCTGTCTGATGCGTCGAGCTTTCCACTTCGAAGCACATCGCGCCCTGGGTCTTTCTTATCCTGCTGTGGCCCACCAGTCTCCTGACAATGATTTTGTTTAACATTGCACAGTAGCCATAGCCTCTCCTCTCAGAACATTTTTTTTGTCGCGCTCTGGCTTTGTCAGGGCTGTTCCGTGTTGGCCAGAACTTCACATGACGATCATCGGGTAAATGTTTCTGGAAATCGTCAAACTGCATGAAGAACTTCGTAAACTTGCCCTGAGGGTTTGGCTCTTGCACGCCAACTATACGCTCTATGAAGCCATCACAAAGGCAGACAGCAGTCCTGACCACGAACCCCGTAGCGTACCGGAACCCCTTCACGATCCCGCTCGCAATAATCGTACGGCTTATCGTTCTGCCACCCAAACTCCACGGTTTGAGTCAAAACACCCTGCTTCGCAATCTTTCCCATCCCATGTCGCATGCCTCATGACCTTTCGGGTCGCTTGCCACGCTACTGTTGCGACAGTATGACGTGTCGTCAGTAGTTCCTGGGTTTTGCTTGTAACTGGTTTGTAGTCATCTTGAATTATGTTTATAACACTGACTGAGCTGATGCCCCTAGGCTTTGATACATCCCAGCCGAGCATGATGGATGGAGGATCGCACGGTATTAAAGGACCCGCAAAGAATGATCAGTCTAGCATCCAGATAAGCACGCCGATGTTAAGTACCGCGCGAAGAACGATTAATACGTTTTAGGAATATGCTTATATTGCATATTGATCTGGAATACCCTTGAGAGAAGACTGAAGAGGCTTTTGTAAAGATGTTCAAGGAGAGGAAATCGAACAATAAATCCAATGCAAGAAATAATTTCCTCGTTCTCTGCTGCAATATAAGCATTGCAATTCAATCTGTTGAGGAATTTCCTAAGGGCGAATTACGGTAGCAATGACGATGAATTGGTAGTCTTTCCAAAAGAGTCGTGAAGCCATCGACCATTTGAAGATTAGTAAGTTCGGAGTTCGGGTTTGTATCCTTAGCGCGTGCGTTTCATCTTACGCGCCTAACTATTTAAGGACAATATTTTCTAAATATAGACCCCACGGAAGTTAAGTCTTGCTGAGCCTCTTCAACCTTAAAACATATATCGAAAGACGGGTGCGCTCAAAAGTTTCCGCGGAAAAACATATCAGATTTGGTTCGGTGATTGCAAAAAGGCGTGATGTACACCCATCGCAATCCTTCGTCGTAAGGGTGAACGAGCTTGACTTGCTCGCTTTGCTGTCCAATCATTTTCTCTTTTTTTATTGCTGTCCCTCACTTTATCTTTCTACACATCATGGTTGTACATGCGTATGTAGGCGTTGCAGGCTTGAAGTACCTTCTCGCCGCACTGTTTGTTTTCTGGGCCATTTTTGGATGTTACTACCGCTTCCCCGCTATCAAATATGCCGCTCCAACCGGACACACCAGCCAAAGAAACTTCACAACCACACGCGACCATGGCGACAAAATCATCCAATTTTGGAAAGACTTCGCTGCTGTACTCCATCAAGCACAACCTCAACTGGGTCCCATCGCCATGGAGAAAGGAAAACCTAACAAGAAGTACATGAGCTACAAAAACATGATTCAAACAAACCTCCCTCGCGTCGAGAGGTTGAACATGACGGACGATGATGAAGATTCACTGTACAAAGCACATCAATTTATGAGAAAGGAGATAAGGAAATTATCAGCACATCTACCGTACAACAAGAACTCGCGCGGCATCGTAATGACGACTGGTGTCAAGCTCAAGCCTGTTCTTCTTGTCTCACTTCGCCTCATCCGGCGCACTGGTACCACGCTCCCCATTGAAGTATGGCTCGGATCTCAGGAAGAATACGATCAGACATTTTGCGAAGAACTCCTCCCGTCTTTCGACGCCCAATGCCGCATTATTTCCGACATCTATGACCACGCTGAAAAGGCAGCACCACTCGACCACTACCAGTTCAAAGTCTTCTCGATACTGTTTTCTTCGTTTGAAGATGTGCTCTTCCTCGACGCCGATTGCTTCCCCATCCACGATCCCGTGTCGTTGTTTGACACAGAACCATACACCAGCCACGGACTGATTACCTGGCCAGACATGTGGGCCGCTACCGTCTCTGCGCACTACTTTGCCATAGCCAATATCCCCTCCATACCAGTCTCTTCTCGTATATCTACCGAAACGGGTCAAATCGTCATCAGCAAATCGAAGCACGCTGCGACTCTGCTTATGGCAACGTACTACAACTACTATGGGCCCGACTACTATTATAAGTTGCTAAGTCAGGGCAGTTACGGTGCGGGGGATAAAGAGACCTTTCTGCCTGCAGCTATGGTCATGGACGCCCCAGCGTATCAAGTCAAAACGCCGCTTACTATTCTTGGACAGACGAGGAATAGAAGATATATCATCATAGGCATGGCGCAGCACCATCCTACCGAAGACTTCTTGAATCCGCCAACACATCCCAGTTATCAGAACCAGCGTTCCAAGTTAACTAAGATAGCAGAGAAGGATAAACCAAAGATACTTTTCATACATCACAATGTGCAGAAACTGTTCCCGGATAAGCTTTTACGGGAGAAAGGGAGAGCGAGGAATAAAAATGGAGAGTACCAAAGGATGTGGCAGAGTGGCCATGAGGAGGCACTGGGACGGGATGTGGAGAAGGAGATATGGGAAGAAGTTAGAAAAGAGGCATGTAGGACGGATGAGCAGCTTTGTGAGGAGATTGGGGAGTATTATTACGCTGTTTTTGGACATAGTGAGCAGATTGAGAACTCATAGAATGTTGGAACTGAGATAGGCGTTGCTTCCTTTTTTTTTGATACCATAGATTTTATTTTCAATGTACATACTTCAACATTGCTGCATCCCGATTCTTAAATGTAACGGTTTAGGCTAGTCCAGATGTAGCTAGTTGATCTTGGTCCGACAGCATATAAGCTGCTCTGACTTGATCTGACCCAGAACAACACAGTCTCCACTTGATCATTGTCCCCATCAGAAAACCCTTACATTAAACCATTTTGCTCCTAACTCTGACTACATTTACAAGGATTTTAATTGTATACATGCAATTATATGAAGTAACTAACAAAAGCAATGGGGTGCGAATTGTAAACACAGTTGGATGCGACATAACTCACCAAACAAGCTACCTTACAAAACTTTAGTTGAGGTGAACTTGAGCAACTCAAGTACGTGGTAGTTGGTAAACTCATCCTGGAAATGAAGGTAGAGGACATTTCAGGTAACAGGCGCGTCATAAAACCATACCTCTGGATACACCTTGTGCCACAGATATCTACATCATTGTTGCAAACAATAGCGTGGCTTTAGGCAACGTAATACGGCAGGATATGGTTGATCTTCGTGGTTTTGAGGTGGTGGTTGTTGTATTTTATGTAGTTCGTTCTTACCTTCAGTATGATAGAGCATTTTGTTATAAATGCGTTTCTCGATGCATTGTAGCGGCGACGGTGGAGTTTCAAGGATTTTCAAACCCACGCAGGGCAAATCCAAGTCGAGTTGTTGAGAACTCAAGTTTGTTGATGATGTGAGATTAGAACCTGGGGGTGTTGCTCTTGACGATGTAGAATACATCATTCTAGTCAAAGATTCCAACCTGCCTTTGGCTGTTGAGAAATGATCTTGCTGAAGTGATCTGGTCCTGGGCGGAACCCTGGGCGGAAGTGTAGGTAAAAGTTTGAGCCGGCCCGTAATTCCAATACAAATTTGCTGTTTGCCATTTTGTCGATGATTGCAGGGCTACCAACCGTACGTACTACGTTACGGCTCGCTATTTTTGTGCCTGCTACTTCTCATATTGTTAGTACGTTCGTACGTAAAGGGTTAATTGAGATGCAAGTACGTAGCGTAAAAGTAACGTTTGAGATTGCTGCTATGTTTGTACGTTACGCCTCAAAGTGAGAAGTTACATTTGGAATTGAGGGAGTAGTAGGCTCGCTAAGAGGCTACTTTTAACAATTGATGTGACCTGCTAGAGTAGTCAACTTACTCTAGACTACCCCCCTGCGCAGCCAGTTCTTTTAAAGCTTCAGCGCCTCAATTGTGGTCCCACATATGCAATTCCTATTAAAAGTAACAGTCCTTATGCCTCCACTAAAAGCTCTCTCGCACTTGCCGCTAGTGCTTGGGATTAATAGGAAATCAAGAGGAATTTTGAAGAGCGTAGGATAGGTGTGCTAGCCAACTTCTAACTATTAGACTAACGGATCTTAGAGTATGACGCTGTTAGGAGAGGTCTTTGCTTTCTAGAGATTTTCTTTATAGGTGTCGTAGTACTTCCGTAGCTCTGTGGTGAGGCGAGCTTTCTTGTGAGAGGAGCAATCGCCAGTCATCAAACTGGTATCAACCTCAAGAGCGCTCTCAATTTATCAAGGCGACGAGAATCTGCTTGATAGGAGATGGAGGACGTTGATGAGGCCGCGGATGAGGCTGCTTGTGATGAGATTGCCTGGGAAGCATTAGTGTTGGTATTACGGTGGATTGCACGGTATATAACAATGACTCAGGAGGTCTGTGTGGATTAAGCGAGCGAGATCCGCACAGGCATAAATATACGGCCCCGGCAATTTAGAAGGAGGACGAACCCGAGAATCAAAACCTACAATTGGCAAGCTAGCAGTGGACTTCGACGTCGCTGCTAGCCCTTGCTACGTAGAAGATTCGTGGTCACAAGCAATCCATACTCTTTCTACCGTACCCTGTGCTCTTGCACCGCCGTGGACTAGCGATCCGCGAAACCCACGGGCAGTCGATTAACAGCGTCCAGAGTACCTTCCCATTTCACGGGCGGGTATACCGACAATTAGAGCGCCTTGTTAATTAAACAAATTGCTGCATTATAGTAATACGCAGGTATGGGAGGTAGATGCCAGAATCTTCATATTTGGTGGTATTTCTAACGTTTTATTATAGCCATCCCATTGTTGACGATCCCCCTATTGCACGAGTTATATGAGATTTGTGGCTGCACAAAACACAACTTCAGCGCAAATAAAAAACAAACACCTCTAATAGGCACGAAATCCGCCAGCAAAACTACTACGTATAGGCGTAATACCTGCAGTATTTATACCACCCGAAACGAAAACTACGACTCACAAATCGATTACGTTCGTACGTATCACGTGACCCCTTAATTCACGTACTATGGGTATGTACTACGTCCAGTTGGCAGCCTTGGATGATTGTAAAAGAGTGATGTTAATGAAAAGGGAAAATTTCGGACTATAAACATATATTTATATTGCGGTGGAGGAAAAGTGCATGATATAGAAATATCAAACGGGTAGGAGGGCGACTCGCAGCCATGCGATGTCCGAAGCAGCGATGCACTTAGGGAGGATGGAGGATCAATGTGAGGTTTGGCACTAGGCTGTTGCAATTTCGTTATATATAGCTACCAAACAAGAAGAAAGAAAGAGATGTGCTGTGTAAGCCGAGGACACCATAATGTCACGTGGATATGCCACTGACTAATCAGTCCGTCATATATATCACAGCTGTACATACATCACATACAATACGGATCTTGACACCTCTTTCTTCCATCCTCCAGCTTACATGCTGAAAGATACAAGAAATTGTTCATGATCTCGTTGGGGTGAGGGTCGTGTGTTCGGTGGGGTTCGATTGATGGTGATTCCTCTAGTGAATGTGGTCCATGCCTGTATTTGATGGGTGTGGTGTTCGGATGCCCATTATATGCCGCGTTGATTGATGACGAAGCAAGCACCATGCACCCAAACCTTCAACCCGTGCCAGTGGTGAATTTCCGCAAACTAGCTCTTCGCTACGGCGCAATATATTTCGTGAATGTAGTCATAGCTTGTTCCCTACCGGGATACATCAGGGGCGTCTACATATGGAGCGACACGACATATATAATATCATAATTGAACTAGCTCGGAACGAAAACCCCTACACAGAAGCAATTTTAATTAAGAGCACCTGAGTAGTTTTCTCTTGGCAATAGATGTTCCTCGATTTAATGCCCACTTCGGACTGTTGTTGCTTATCCGAAGTGTACGGTAGAATCATTGTCCGGATATTAACACATTGGGCAATCGCCGAGATCCCAGTGTGTCAGCATGTAGGGTCCAAACTGCGGGTACCTAGGAACTAAGTTGTAATCGAACATGGTACTAACTAAGCTACTATTGTGTATGTAGTGCTACTATTTTTTTTGATACAATGCGCGTCAGGGTGAAGATTGTTTTGTCGGAGAGTAGGAGGAACTCTTGATCTCCGATGGTGTCCAACGGTTTCCGACGCGGACAGACTTTGTATCAATTGATGAGATGGTATGGCCAGAGTGATTAAAAATGCACACCTCAGATCCGATCTCTTTTGCGATTGGAGAATGGGATTCCACACTGTTACACCCCCGAGCTTACTGTTACTATCGGATCCAGCCCCGCATAATCAAAATCACGTGTTTTGAAGCACCCTGGTCGTTTTGGTGATTCGCCATTTCGACCCCACCAACACCCCCACCACCACATATAAAGTTGAGCAGCTCTCTCCAGACAACCCTTCTATTCACTCTCCTCTTCAATTTCTCCAGCAACTGAGTCCCCACGAAGATCGATTCATCATGTCTGATTGCTGCAAGAGCGGTTTCAACAGGAACGGCACGCCCGTGGGCAAAGAAACCACTATCGGAAACAGCAAAGCCTACGTGACTGGCACTTCTAAGTCGGCTGCTATCCTATACGTCCACGACATATTCGGATGGACTTTCACCAACGCGCGTCTCATTGCCGACCATTTTGCAAAGGAGGCGAATGCTACCGTCTATGTGCCTGATTTGTAAGTCCACTCTCCAAAGTGGTTTGATCCAGCATCTAAATATGGAGCTCTAGCTTTGATGGTGAGGTCGTCGCCCCCGAGACCCTCGAGAACCAAGAGAAGTTCGCTGCCTTCGACATACAAGGCTTCCTCGGCCGCCACGCCAAATCTGTACGCTGGGACGATATCAAAGCTGCCGCACAAGCCCTAAAGGTTGAGTTCCCAAAAGTCGGAGCTATTGGCTACTGCTACGGTGGCTGGGCCGTCTTCCAGCTCGGTGCTGACCCTTCCCTCGTTGACGCTATCTCTACGGCTCACCCATCTCATTTGGAGAAGTCAGAGATTGATGCTGTGAAAGTCCCAGTCCAGATTCTAGCACCTGAGCATGATCCGATGTTCCCTTCCGAGTTAAAGGAGTACACGAATAAGGTTATTCCTACATTGGGCGTGCCGTACGAGTATATTTACTTCCCAGGTCTTGCGCATGGGTTTGCGACTAGGGGTGACCCCGAGAAGAAGAGTGATAAGGAAGGTTTGGAGCGCGCTAAGAACAATGCGGTCACTTTCTTCAACCAGTTCTTACATTGAGCCATGATGCGAAACATCTCGTTTCTTTTAAGAACGTCCTACAAATTTATTAAACCACTGCTGGTGGATACAATCCGGTTTTACGTAGATAACAATATCCTATTGACCTATAGGGCTATAATACCCTAAGTATTCCTTCTCTTGCTGGATCTCAGTCACCTTGCGGTCTTGTTTGCCAGTCTTTGCACCTACTCACTCACGTTCATATTGGCCCTGAAATACACTAACCGCTATAGGACAATGAAGCGAGCGGCTTTTGTAACAGCTTCTTCTCAACTCTCCACCTCTCCACCGACCTTCCCTTACCCACAAACCTGAGTTGTCGGAGATAACTTACTTCAGCCCTCTACTGGAAGCTACCGGTAATACGAGTCCACCTTTAGACCTGACCTCAGTCCCTCACTGGCCGTGTCTCAAGAGACTAGCTTATTCAAGTCACGACGACACTTCAGTCTGGGTCTGTTGCTTCAGCCAGCTTTATGAGGATCGCCTCAAGCTCCCACAATTGGAGTCTCCATCTTACAATTTTCATAGTGACGCACCGGGTCAATCTTCAGGCGTGCCTTCACTTAGTACAGGCCTGGCTTGCGAGTCAAGACCGAAGTCGACCCGATTCAAACCAAGCGTTACCTTTGGCGATCTCCTAGTGGCGCTGAAGTTTATTATACTAACGGAATTTCATAACGACGAATGTACTCATATCAGCGACAATAAAAGGGCATGACACACTTGATAAATGCGCTGTTGGTATGCAAGCAGTGGAATGAGCTGGGCACCTCTAATGTCTTGTAAAATGAACTAAGTTGGCTCGTGGCCCGACAGTTGGGGGAAGGAGGGTTCGGAATCAGGAAAACACCCACATGGTTATTTATTACCTACCATGTATCAGCGAATGGTATTATCTACCCTTCTCTGGCGAACAATTGCATGGAAGCTAGGAATCTGAGCTCAATGGAATAGAAAGAGCAGCGTGCCCGCCGCACTGTGAAGGCTTGCGTCATCTGCCATAAAAGAAAGCTCGCCGTGACAATCATCGTGTACTATCTATGCTGCATACTAACCTTCTGTACCTGCAACACAACATCGCCATACTTGGAGTTCGGTCTGGCTATATTGGTAGAATTATTACTACTACCTGGGTAGTATACGTACGTAAAGATCCGGCTTCCACCACATAATATGCAAATGGCTTTCCCCTTCCCAATCGAGCTTCTGATCAACTAATTCCAGATTATGTTTCCAGAGCAGTTTCGCCATCAACAGATTGATCTCTGCATGTGCAAAGCTTTGCAACAGTCGAATTAGCACCCACAGAATAATAAAATTGACTGATAAAAGGCGTTGGCTTACTTTCTTCCCAAGCAGCCTCTCGGACCAAGCGAAAAAGGCTGACTGGCCTCTTTCGTATCCGTGCATGTGGGGTCAATCCAACGCTCAGGCTTGAACTGCATCGGATCGTGGAAATATTTTGCATCATGCGTGATCGTCCAAGCACTGGTGTACATTTCGACCTATACCTCTCATCAATTTTACATCTAAGACATCACGAAGGTTACTGGACTTACGCCTTTTGGCACCCAGAAGTCGTCAACATTCATACCTGGGGACAGACGAGGAAACCCTTGGGAGCCAGGTGGATAAATCCTCAGGCCTTCTGAGATGACGGCTTGGAGATATGGAAGGCGTTACCTATAGGTCCCCAGAACCTGCATCGTTTCGGTTAGCCTGTAACAGTTACCCCAATAACTGTATCTTGCTCGTTTCCGGTATCTATATCTCCAGCCTCGTCTAAGCTTTACAAAAAGCTTGTCTTTCCAGTTACCCGATTGTCAAGTACGTACTAGGGGGGTGGTAAACCGGAAAGCGGACCATTCACCTTGAAACGGGCGCAAGATGGTCTGAACAATGTCTAGTCACCACTGACGCCGAATATCACCAACAGCTGGAAGAAATCTTCAAGCTACGAAAGTTTTCGTGGTATTGCAGCAATTTGTGAAGCCGATATTGCGGTGGAGGAAAGGTGTGTGATATAGAAATATCACACGGGTGGAAGGTGACTCGCAGCTATGAGATGTCCGAAGCAGCAATGCACTAATGGAGGAGGAATCAAAATGAAGTTTGGCAGTAGACTGTTTCAATTTCGTTGTATCTAGCTCCCAAACCAGATGAAAGAGAGATATGATGAAAAGCAGATAAAATATTCGTGATCTCGTTGGGGTTCAGTTCATTGTCAAAGTGATGATGGTCCGTATTGTTGATTGATCCCTATTCTCTCCATGGGCGTCGTGTTCGGATCCCCATATATATGCCGCATGGATTGATGACGAAGCAAGCAGCTGACAAGGAAACCAAGACCTGTTCCCTGCACCATGCATCCAAACTTTTAACCCGTGGCAGTGGTGTATTCGCGCAAAGTAGCACTTTGCTACGGCGCAATATGGTTCTCAATGCATCGAGAAGGGATGTTGCTATACCAACTGGGTGTGCCTTGTTCTCCGTAGGTAGTAATTTAGTTTCATTGAAAAGGTGTCCACGCAGTGAACCAACGTAATACTTTCTGTACTTTTATACAGAGCGAGTTAGATTGATCGTTTGGTAGTAGGCAAAAATGGAGTTGTGTTGCATAATATGCTCGCTTGAATGCAGAAGCACGGAATGTATCAACAAACTTTTCTTGAAGTACTTCGACGCTGATACCCCTCAAATTCAAGAGTACATGATGCTGTTCATCTATCCCGCTTATCGGAGGCTAGCGCTGCTTTTGGAGACTGTGCCTAATCTAAGTTATACCTATCCTAGATTAACGTATATTGAGTGCAGATATCTCTTCACTAAACACCAAGTACATGAAATAAATAGTGGACGCCTTTCTTTCCATTTTCGTAGGGCATCTTCAATGTCTTTATAAGTGATCGATGCTTCTTCTTGCCCTTCTTTGCAAAATAGTTCCCAGTAGTGCAATGCGACCAGGGGCTCATGCAGACAATTTCAAGCAACTTCATTTGGCGCTTGCTTAAACCTCGAAGAATTGGCTGCCGAAACGAGTGGAGAAGAGGTGTTCGCACAACTTGCGGAACAAACTTTTTAGAAAATTTCCCAGCTACGCTATAGACGCGAACTCCCATTTCCTAGGAAAGTCTAAATCGATCTTAACGGGTATCTTATTCCGCATAGCCCAGTCCAAATAACGGACCGCGAGACCTTTTAGACCCTCGCATCTCCGGATTCTGTCTTCGTTGCTACCAGCTGCTGCTTGGAGAGACTTGCATTCCCGTTCCAGGACGGCAACTGTCAGTTGAAACGCCGTTGCAAAGACAAAGGGTGCGACTGCCCTACTTTTCGTATGTGTAGCGTAGCAGATTGTTCGCAGGACATTCAGTGCATATTTCATTAGCTGAATGCGGTGGTCCTCAATTTTCGGTCGGGAATTGGCGGGTATTCCATCTACATTTGTCCTAACCATCAAAGTGAGCATATCGCTCAGGAGTAGACGAAGAGATATGATTATCGTCCAGTACAAGGTGATAGAGTGGTACTCCATCATTGTACGAAATGTGAGAACAGTGTCAAAATATGACCGAACGTCCCTCTCGTTCATGCTAGACCAAAAATAACCCGAGATGGGGTCGGTGGCCATATCTTGATAGAGTGATAGCCACGATGAGAGTGAAATTTCACAGATGTTCGTGTTCCAGCGCGCCAGTCGTGCTTCATTGCGGGATAATATGTTTCCGGCTGTGTCGTACAGATTGATTAAAATCTGTTTGGAATCCTCGCTGTCCAACCCAGTTGCAGTTGACCTTTTCGTCAGAAGCTGGTCAAATTGAGCCATGGTTGACACAATAGTAGTAACTTCGATCATAAGAGAATCGACTGAACGGTAGAGCTCGTAGTCAGTGCTGAAATTCGGATTTTCGGCTTCCCGAAGCGCCGATCTTACCTCTACGAGCCACGCCGAACGGATAGGTGAGCTTTGTTGCCAGTCGTTCGGCTCCCTTGCTGACAATGTCTGTAACATCTGAGGGAATTTCAGCTAGGAGAGCCTCACTTAGACTGCCATAATGGGTTTACGCACGAGAAGCAAGCGTGAAGATGCGAGCAGCTGAAAATTGGATTTCGAGTACACATGATCTGTGCCTCGGAGAATGATAGCAGCTGCCAGGCAACGTACGTGGTATTCCCAGTTGCGCGAAGTAGGCGACATTTTCATCTTTTGATTGTTTTTTACGTTAGGGGGAGACTGATAGTACCTCGCGGCTGGGGAGAAGGGTGGGGGGTGCGCGGGTAGAACATACTTCCCAGAACGCCATGACAAGGCAGAAAAAAGCCAAATGCTGCCAATCCTCCTCGGAAATGTCTTGAAAATCAGAATCTGCACGCTTCATATCCGTTAACCTGACTGACATGGACTGGAGCGCCACGCCATAGCTGTGAAAGCTCCGCCGCACCAACACGAGGTCGGCGTTGGCAGTCCCAAAGTGGCTATGAGCTAGAGCATCGACCGCAAAGACAACAGGTGTGCTTGGCAACAAAGAGCATTTATGGTGTAAGCCGAGGACACCATAATGTCACGTGGATATGCCACTGACTAATCAGTCCGTCATATATATATCAGCTGTACATACATCACATACAATAC